>DWFO01006034.1:0-10143 GCA_018246595.1 Mimoniades nurscia nurscia
CAAATGGCGCGCCCCTTCATAACAGGGTATAGTTTTTATGTGATTTCAAATAGTGTATGAAAAATGCTTTTCATATCAAGCTTATATCGGTGCAGATATTTGAGACGCGGTTTTTTTTTGTCTACTTCGTAACGAACCTGGCGTGAAGGTATAACGCTAGTGTTTATTCGAATCAATTGTATAAAGAAAAACGGATTATCACGCATGTAATTCCTGAAGACGTGGCCAGATTATAGTAATCTCCCCAGTTTCATTAGTTACTTTTACAATTACATTATAATTACATAGGTTATTATTAGGTTCCAAGAATAGCTCCAGAAAGTTTTCCAATATAATGCTAGGTAAAAGTCTCACCTACCTACAAGCTCGGGAAATCTTTTGCGTACTGCGCCACGTTTCTCCAATTTAGCCTGGAGAAGACAACACATAGCAACATTGTTCTAATTAAAGTTACCCATAAATATTGTAGAACGACATCTGATTTATTGTGAAATCATTACAATTTTGTTCTCCACATACGAACTATCCGTTCATGTTAATCGTAGAAAAAATGTAGGCCACGTTATTGGAATAAGTTTAATAACAGAATTAGGTAGTGAAAGTAATTAAATAGTATATAAGTATAGTAATAATATATAAGTATATATACAAGGAGAGGTCGCAAACAGAGCTGTCCGCGCCACGCCACCGCTCGCCGCAGTCGCTGGCTGTTAGAAAGTTGCGGCGCAGGTTGAAGAGACGTCACCGCAAATTGTTCCCGCGAGTCGCGCTAACGAACGCTCCATGAAGGAACAGTTTAATTAGTTCGCGGCACACTCGCGTTACTCTAGGCGCTCGTTGATTTGCTCTCACCCATCGCCGTACTGTTGCGTATACGAGTATATTCTTAAAGTACCAGTACTGTGACCATAAACATTATAATACAAATAGGTATACATATCTGTTACCAGGTTTATTTACCAGGCGGTAAGAGTTTGTAAAGGCGGACTAGTTTGTTAAATTAATTGTTGGCCCGTTTGTGCAGTGGTTAGTGAACCTGACTGTTGCGCCGGGGGTCGTGGGTTCGAATCTCACCCAGAATAAATATTTGTGTGACGAGCACAAGTATTTGTTCTGTGTCTGGGTGTAAAAAAATATCTATTTAAGTATTTATTTATATGTATATTATGTAGTTTATCAGCCGTCTGGTTACCATACCACAAGCTCTGTTGATGCTTACTTTGGGATCAGATCGCCGTGTGTGGAGATGTCCCAAGATATTATTATAGTTAAATCAATTAACTATAAAGAGCTTCTCTGATAATATTTTTATCTATTCTTAAAATAATGAAATTGGAGATGAAATGCCCAGTAAGCACGAACCATTGGACTGGCGTGGCGGCGCGGTCATAACTGTTATGTGGCGCTGATAAGTTTATTGTTATAACTGATAAATACATAATTATATACTTGACTGGTTCGTTAATGAAGAGGTTGTAAGCGCGACAGCTGATCGAGAGATCCTAGATGGGCTAGATCCCCGTGTCAGGACTGTTGGAACAAGATAATCATGGAAATATATTACACTCTTCTGCCTACCACTTCAGGGATAAACAGGCATGATGAACTTATTGATAATAGTCTAATGAAAGGTTATTGTGGTTCAGCATTTCGTTTTTATATAGGGGTTGTAAAAACACTCAATAAAATCGCATGACTACTGTCGTCAGGTTTATTGTCAGTTTGACAGATCAATATAGTATTGTATTGTATTGTAAGTATATTCGAACACTTTCACAATACGGTTCGTCTACATGTGTTTTCCGCGGTCCGGTGCAGGTTGCGCGGCCGGAGCGAGTGCCGCAGCGCGCTCGAAAGCGAAAAACTGAGTCGAGTGATTGGTTTGCTCTCGCTAGTGACTGTTGTTAGCTGAGTGTAGCTTACGGCTTATCGCACACTAGGGTTTTCAAACACCATGAGATCCGACTGAGAATTAAGCCGGTTTGACTCACGTTTGTTTTTTCAGGATGGTCCCGGCTATTTTCGGTCCTATACGAAGGTCCTTCCTCATGAGCTCCAGCCAATTGCAACGAGGTCCGGCCAGGGTACCCTAAAAGTCATGCCATGCGATGCCAAGCACATGGCAGTTAAGTGCAAAATGCAACCCTGGTTGGACACCATGGATCTTGAACTGCCAAGGGCTACTAGATTGCTGTAATTATAACATTGTTGTTTAGGATTTATTATGGCGCGAGTGTAGTAGAAATAGTGTAGATATTCTTTATAGAAATGCATGTATTCTAAAATTGTGTATGTTTTTGAGGAGAGCTTATATGTATCTTTCCTAAGATCTTCAAGATCTATTATCATTAACTAAAAATATGGTTTTTTTTACAATGGAATGCGATTTCAACCGAGATCATAAGAATATTTAAGGATAATGCAATTGTCAATGGAGTTCATCTAGTAAATTTCAGTTTCTGTGTTATAATAGGAACGGAATATTGAGGCACGTCGAGAGTTGCGTCGGACGCCCTGACATATGTGCATTGTTCGTGCCAGGTCTCTTACGCGGTAGGCAGAGGTACATAGTGGCAAAAATTCTCTAATCTTACACACCACTCATACTTCTTCCACATTCATCACTCTCCTCATACATGCGCGCTTTACAAACCCTATAAAACTTTAACTTAGAACTTTGCAATCATTATATTTGTTTCCATATAATATGTATGATTTCTTAACAAATATTTAAAATTAATGATTACATTTATCACTGGGTCAAGGCAGTAATAAATATTTGTAACTTTTATAAAAAAGATATGACATGTATAAAAAGCTGTCATTTAAACAACACTCGTAATTTAAGTCGCGGTAAAAAACATTAAAGACAAAATGGAATTCATTTTACATTTGCCTGAATATATTTTGACTATATTGAATATTCAATTAAATTCGTTCCATTCATGCCGCTGCCAAATTCGTTACAGTTACAGCCGACCGATGACAATTTGTGCACTGACGGACGGCGTACGAAATATGAATATACATAGTGATCAGTAAGCTTGGATTTGTGCTGGGGTACTGGGATTAGGGTTTCCAGTTTCTATGCAACAATTTGTAAGGCATTGGTTTTTGGGAACAGCCATTTCAGTGTTGTCAGCGACTGCTAGTGAGTCATTTTCTTTTAATAATAACAATACTTCAACGTGACATGACACTTGTTATCTCCAAATATTTAAGCAGAGGAGTGTAGTACTCCCACGATTCACCAGTTATGTTCGGTTACGTCCCACTATGAAATAGGGGGTGAGCCTATTGCCACATACCGGGCACAATTCCGGACACCGAGCCACTGCTAGAGCCCGATCCAGGGTTTAACAATAATAATCTTTATTACAGACCAGAATACATCTTATATTGTATTGAATGCAGAGCCGCGCGATCAGCAATCGCACTTATAGCCGCTCGTCTATCGAGGCAATTTGTTTATAGCCACTAGGTACTGTTGCAGACAATATGAACAATATACATGTATAATTGAAATCGACTAACCTATTTTATATCCTGCTATTTATATTGGAATGCATCGATTCCAGTGTAATGTATCTTAAATCACATTATACACGTACGAGTATGTATGAATCAGCGCATAAAAATTTGCGAGGTGTGTAAACAAACGAATTGTATTTTTATTTATTTCATGAATTACATTTGATTGGTTATAATTTTTTCCTTAGTATCTATATATTATTATATTGTGTCTGTATATTTTAATGTACTTTGATTTCGATATAAAAGTATTTTCTGCTATTCCTATGTATTAGGATTCCTCAGTCGTAAAAATCTGCAGACGCAAAAAAATAAATCTGTATGAGTAACTAATAAAAATGTGTTATTCAATTATTCATTGTCTTTTACATACGAGTATAAGCTGTCTATTATGGTAATTTTTTTATAATTTACTTTCATTTATTGTATAAAATTATCGTGTCATTTAATTAATACGTTTAATTTTATGTAACAAACAAAAATGTGACGCAAAATTTATTTTTGAGTTCTAAATGTCAGAGGTCCTTAGGAATTTGAGCTGGAACTCCCGACTTTGTACGCTGGACGTTACAGTTACATTGAAGTTAGTAGTTAGTAACTAGTGGAGCTGAAATAGCTAGCTCCTGTTGTTGTTAGCTAGTTTCCTGCGGGATAATATCCAGCATCCTCTCATCGCTCCTCAACTTTACACAACTATAGCGTTTACGATGTTCGCTGGACTCTAATAGCATTATTTGCGCATATCTTGTCATGTATTATGTATTATCTGTAATACATTTATTAGTTATATATATTTAAAGTGAATGATCCATTTTACTTTATATTGCGTCGAGATTTTCTGATAGAAAAAAATAAGTGCATAATCCGCAAAGCGTTAGCAGTTACTTTAATGCTATATCTAAATATATTTACTTACAATGAGTATAGGATATAAAAAGTTTCTTAAGCTGTAATTAAAGTTGAAGGCTATAATTAAAAGCCTTTCATCCTGAGACGAGACCCGTGCCGAACAATGGAACATTAAAAGCGGTTGGCATAAAAATATCGACTGTCTAGTAACTACAATATAGTAACCGATATAGTATCTACCGAGTATCTAGTAACAGATTTACTCAAGATAAACATTGTTATGTTAACTATCCACAAAATTCATACACGCATTTAAAATATACGCTTAATGGATATTGCACATTGGATGTTGCATATTGGATATTGGATATGCGTAACTTAATTTCGTGGTCAGCCCGGCGGCCACCGTTTTTGATGCGTTTGATAGCATTACGTAACTTCCTTTACAATTCCATTTGTAATATAACTGTTTGGTTTCATTGTTACGTGTCAAAAGTAACGTTGGATTTAGGAAGTGGGTATTAATATTAGGCATGGTAGATGAGGTGCGCAGGAAAGCGATTCATGGCAATTCCTTACCACCAGTTTTAAACGTGAATGCTTAAACAACTGGCTTAAACAACAACAACAGCATTGCACTGTCAGCATTTATTTTATTGTTTAGAATTTTCTCCAACTGTAGTAAAATTTATTTTAGTTTTCATACGTTTAGATAATCTCAACCCTTGAGATTAGCCGTGAGCCACGCCGGTATGATAAACGATAACAGCTACGGAGTTATATTATACCTAAGTTTTTTTTATTAGGGCGTTATAGGTAACTGTAGTATGCTATACCTTAGTATAATATAAATGACAATGGTTTAATCTAGCTTTTACCTGGTTCAAATTCCATATTGTTATTCAAAACCAGGGGTGTCCCCTTCACGTTGTTCCGCGGTTGCGTCAGTGTTGGCCCAATTTTGTGGAATCGTCCTCCTTAATGAAAGTGAACCGAGTCTGGGAGTCTACCACTAAAACCACGGTTGTTTGCATTTAAAAAAGTTCTAGTAGTTTCTTCAGCTTTTGTTTCTATAACTCGATACTAGAATACGACCGGCAATATCTCCTACCCGATACGAGGTCTAGAATAGCGCAGAATCTGTTTACCTATCGTTAGAGACGTCTTAAAAAAGGCTTCCAGGGTTGTTGACGGTTAGAGTGAGAGCTCGAACAGTTTAGCTATGCAAGGACCACGTTATGTGTGTCCGCATAGAGATTTAGGAGGCGTGGGACGGAGCAGCTTGCTTCTCCCGGGAGTGGAGCTTGCACTTCCGTGAAGGCATAGGTAATTTTATGTTAAAGATTGTGCTGGAAGGGTTTTTGGTACGGGTAAAATCCCACATAATCTGGTATATTAACCAGGGTACCGGGTACCTGATGAAGGTTTCCCCTCGTAAGCATAAAACAAGGTTCTTTTCCTATGCCTTACTTTTATCCTATTTGCACTTTCTTTCTGTAATGCCTCATCTTAGTGAATCTTTGTTTAGGACCATTAATTTTGGAGTTCAGAACACAACATATGATTGCCTGCGGTATTTACGACTTATTTTATTGGAATATGTATATATCGGCCATCACGTGAGAAGGTGGTATAGTGTTTTACTAAACGCAGGAAATATGTCGAAAGAGTTCAAATTGCTGGTTATAATCAATAGGTGAATTTCCTCAATTCGCGCCTGCCGTGCCCGCATGTGGGGTCACGTGCCGATGCAGTCAATTGAAGAAGTTCTAGTTAGGAGCAATTTGGGGGAATTTATCAATGTGATACATTTACTTGGTTCAACCTAACCAGCATTAGCCACCAATAGAAATACTTTTACTTGACCCTATATGTTTACACTTGGATTAGCATGTCAGTAAGTAATCAAAATAATTGAAAAGATTCTTTTTATTATATAAATTTGGAATACGTAAGACAGTAGCAACAATTTATTTAAATCTTTTAATTTAAATCTTTATTTAAATCTTTTAATTTTTTAGGAGGCGTCAAATATTTACTCAAACGTGACCGGTCTGTCTACAAAAACACTTGTTCAGATTATGATAATCAACATTGTTAAATTTAGGACAGTCATGAAAGCTGGAAGAGATTCCCATTGGAGTATATATTATTGCTTGACTAAGAGGTGTTCAGTGCTCATTGCGCCGCAAGGTTCAGCTCCAGGAGAGGTTCGCCCATGTACAGGGAGGATCACAGTTTGTAGCCAGCGGATTAATGATTGTAATTGTACTGTACCAATTTCCACGACGTTGTTTGCACTATATTCGTTTGTACCTGCAGGTTGATTGAATCTTCGCACTGCTGCGCCTGTTGGGAATATCACGTCAGTTTTCAATCCAATCAACAATCAAACTGTGACGGGATCGGCTGCAGCTCTAGTTCAACCGTTATTTTTTTATGTTTTTGTTCGCGAATAAAATTCATGTGGAATTTTTTTACTCTTACGAAGTATGTCGCAGGAATCGTGATTTTGCGTTGTTATCATCGTAATCATCATCATTATATCAACATACTTACTTTATAATTTCACTTATGGACATAGGAGTATGTAGCTCTCCTCTTAGACTGAAAGGGGTTCAGACCGTGATCGATAGGTTCAAACAATTTTGTTTCATTAATTAAGTCTTAATTTTACATACATACCGAATAGTGATTTTAAATACTTAGCGTTATAACATAAGTTTTTCTGTAACCAACAAATCAAACTAAAACAGTCTATATTGATAGAGTGACAGTTTACCATTGGTTGACCTCATTGGTTGTAAGCGTTTCAAGGTTGCAAGCGTGACTGCCAATGGAGGGGTTCCGAGTTGAAATCCCAGGGCGAGTACCTACTATTGGATTTCTAAATTAGGATTTCGAGTAGTGGCCAGGAGTCGAGACTTGAGGCCGGTATACGGCAATACGCTCGCTAATTCCATGGTGGGACGTAAAGGTTAGCTTACCATTCAATCATCAGCTCGTTTTGTTAGTTTTAAAAAACAGCTACTCGCTGGTTTTAAAAACGTAGATCAATTGGTGTTCGATGAAAGCAAGCAAACAGCTGCTGTACGGAAGAGACAGATGGCTGCAGTGGTATTAAGTGTAATTAGAGCTTATCCTTAGTCCGCAGAAATAAACGGATATATTCATAGCAGATAAAGTCGCAAATTTACGCAAAGTTAGTAAAAAAGTAACTTCACGCCTGTAATCCCCGAAGAGATAGGCAGAGGAATGTAGAACATTCTCACGTTTCACCAGTTACTTTTTAAGTCCCACGATGGAATAGGTAGTGAGCCTATTGCCATATACCGGGCACTTATCCAGACTCCGAGCAAAGCTTAGCCCTTATTTACTTTGCGACAGCACGTACTCGTATGTTCCGGCTGTAACAATGTTTGTGTACATCAAACTCGCACAAAAGAGCGAAACACTGCTGACAAGAATCGCCGCGACGATATGGGTAATGTCACAGTAGTTCGTATCACTACAATAACTTACAAGTTGCGAATTTGTGTAGCTACTCGTAAGCGTTATGCTGTGGATTACAACGTAACATTACGTCTGTAATCGTCGAAGAAGGTGGCAGGGATGTGTAGTATAAATATCATGTTTTATCAGTTATGGTCCCACTATGCCACTATTGCCATCCAGTGGGCAAAAATTCACACTTCAAACTACTAGTAGAAACTTCTTGTTAGAGAAATTTGATAGTATTCTACCTGATAATCGAACCTAGGAGCTCTCCTTCAGCAGTCGCACATTCAACCCTTCGATTAAAACGAGGCAGTCTAATAATTACACTGATAAGAATAATAAATTATTGTTTAAAAATGAAAGGCGATTTAGGACTTATTTATACTATTGTATATACGAAATAAACATCAACTTCATTTCAGAAGTAATGTTCATGTCAGAAGTAATTTTCGTAAAAGATATAAAAATTTATAAAACATCCCTGCACGCCGAATTGAATAATTCATTAATATTATCAAAATTGCATCATTCAATTAATTACCAAAGAATTGGCTATACCTACTTATAATAACAGTTACGATTTGTCTGGTTCTGCAGATTTGCACTGGGAATCGTGTCCACTTATCTCCCGATAGCTCATCTTCATGTCTCATTAATGAATAGTAAATTAACTGTTAAATTTGCAATATGGGAATTCGAATAGCAGTTCGGTACTACAGTGTATTGCCTATGATGGTCTTCAAACACCGCGTGGGTTGATATAAACATTTGTAGCGTTCTTTTGTAGCGTTTTGAACCACTGCACTCTTTATCTCTACTGTCATATCCTCTCGTCTCTCGTCGCTTAACGCATTGTAAATTCTGCGCCAGGACGGGTCGGTACAATTTAAATTTAAAATATTTATTGCGACAGGCACATTTTTCGGTGATCGCAAACTTTATCTCTCTCTTTGACGAGCGTTTAGTAGAGTTTGAAGGTTGGTTTGGTCTTCGTCTATCTGTATATTATATAATCCTTATAAAACTAATTTCGGTCTTACGAAAATCATACTCATGTCTGCCGCAGACAAGATAACAGTTGCAGTAGAGGAGTTCTGGGCTGAAGACCACGTCTTGACAAACATAGCGTAGGACACCTTCCAACTAGGTAGACTGGCGACGTACGCAGTGGCCGGCAGTAGTTGGAGATTTATAAAGTGCTGACGTTAGAGCTCAGTGGCGTGGTATTAGAGAGGCCTATGTGGTATTTATGTAGATGTCTATGTGGTATGTGTATAGATGTCTATGTGGTATATATGCAGATGTCTATGTGGTATTCTTTTAACGTTAATGAACACTGGTTCAAAAATATGATTGCCCATAAAAAGCTCGATGTCAGTAGGAAATGTCTATGCGTGGTAGCTTCCACTTATGACTGCTGGTTGTAACATTATTTATTTAAAGAAAGAATATTTTCTGATGCTTATAATATTTTTTACGATGAAAAAAATAGAGCTTGAAGTATCTTTGCGCTAATTAAATTTGAAGGCCATGATGCATAAGATCCTATTAGTACAAACGCTCTTAATTTCAATATGAAAACCTTTTGTTCCCCAGCTTATAGGATTCTCCCTATTGAGCTGCAACCTAATTATTCTATTCCATATTCTGCTCGCAAATACGTTAATACTAACATCCGAAAGATTAATGCTACGAAAATATAATTCTGTAATTTCAAACAAATGTGTGATTTCAGTTCTATCTCAATCATACTTTTATCTTTAAGTGATATTTATGTAATTTAAGAATGTATTGGACTTTTATTTAAGAGTTTGAGATTTAATATTTTAAGAGCAGATTGCAGATGCCATGGTCGATAGTGGCCAATCGTAGTTATAGCCATCTTCTTTGCTACTCTTTTTATATAAAATGGACATCAATATAAGAATTAATTAATATTACACAAGAAACTCTCTTTAACTTTTTTAATATCATTTAATGTCTCCTCAAATACATGTACAATGATCTAAAAAGTATTGACTGGAAGTGACATGTTGAGCGCACTTATTGCTCATTTTTGTATTAAATTGTATAGGGTTAACATGCAACAAATGTATATACTGCCTCGTTAGTCTTGTTTGTTGAAAGCGCGACTGCCGAACGAGAGGTTCTGGGTACAAATTCTAGTTCCGGAACTTTTTTACGGCTATAGGCTCACTACCTATTCCATAGTGGAACTTAAACGTAACTGGTGATACATGGGAGTGTAATATGGAATATATTACA
>DWFO01006035.1:0-10143 GCA_018246595.1 Mimoniades nurscia nurscia
GTGGTTCGGAGTCTGGATATGTGCCCGATGCATGGCAATAGGCTCACCACCTATGCCGTAGTGGGACGTAAACGTAACCGGTGAAACCTCTTCGTGGATTACAGGAGTTATGTTATAACGTCATAATATATATTTTTATAGCGTTTGCACACTTACACTTTAAGAAAGCTATGCAATTTTATTTGCTTAGATTTGTAAATTTTAAGCGCAAGGAATGAAAATGACGCGGAGGAAATAATTAATTTTATCGTTAATGGGTTTCTGTTGCATAAAAATTACACAGGTGACTGCCATTTCGAAACTCAAAAATGACGAGGAACACAATCATTATTGTTAATGACTCAGAGTTTCGCGTTGTGTTACTCTACAGTTGTTATTTTTAAATTTATTCTTTTATAGCGCAATTCACAACAAGCGATTCGAGTTACGATTATCGCCTACGAGTTCTAAAACCTGAGGGTAGGCGTAATAAGTTTTAGCGATTAAATTTAACACACGCGCTCTGTCGTGGGTGTACCCGCAATGTGGGTGAATCGATTTCGCCACACGTCACACACGTACGTCTCCCACTCATTCATGGAAGTAATATGGTTCATTTATTAGTCTGTTCTCGTAACGGGAAATTTATTAATATCCTAAAATGGAGGGCGTGATGAAGAGTCATTTTCTGTGCTTATTTCTAAGTGTGTCGTAAAGCAACATTAGATAATATAAGTACATATAATGACGAGCAATTTTTGATGAGATATACATACGAGTATGAGACTTAGATGTGAAAGTCAAATTAAAAAAAAAAATTCAATATGCGCAGTAGTCAATGTGAGCTGTATTTTTTAGCTATACTTTATGAGCAATTACTTGGTATTATAAATAGTAAACATAAAATTATTTTCAATATTTTTTAATGGTCAACTAAGTTTAACTGAAAAAGAATTCTTTCGAAAGAATTCTCACGCACATAATTATGACTGTCCAAAGAATAATTTAAAGCAAAAAAAATGTATGGGTAAGCATATCTGAATCGTGGCATATGAATATATTCTAATGGCGCCCAGCTGTATTCAGCGCGCGATACAGCCGTCGCCCGTGTGTTACCATTGGCGTCTAAATATTCACGCACCGTGTTGCCGATAGCCGGGGAATAATATGCACTAGTGTGTCTGCTGTGATTGGGGGTTTCATCGCCCTGATGAATTTTAAATGTGTCCGTTTTTCTCTCTTTGATTACTGTGTGTTACTCTATTACGTTGAGTTTAAGATTTAGTCATCATTATTAACCTATTGCTGGACAGATCCTTCAAAATATAGTCATTATCAGGTATATCATTATTATCGATATCATTATTATCGCTATCATTATTATTATTATTAAACTTAACATCACACCTGTAATCCCCGAAGAGGTAAGCAGAGGAGATCAGAACAATCCCACGTTCCACCTGTCGTAAGTATACATACGTACGTCCAAATATAAATATAAATATAAAAAAAAATACATACTTTAAATTTGACGTTAGATTGAAATATGAATAAACGTATGGTCTAGACAATCTGGCGTATTGCTAATTATCTGTTAAATTACGTAATACAATTAATTGAGGGGCAAATCTCTTATGGTAATGATACTATTTGTAAATGAGTTTATCTAAAACAAGCCAAAATATTTCATATACCAATAATCATTACTAACTACAATGAAGGGGTGTCGGTTTTACTAACATAAGTATTATAGTCATATCATCAAGCTAAACCTCATCACTCCATAGATGTAGAAGTATTCTTAGATGTTGGGGAGTACAAATATGGATTCGTGTTTAATTTTTCTATCATTTCCAAAAAGCTTTTTTATGCAAAAAATTTAATTACCATTATGTATGACTATGAAATTTGGCATTATCCGAATGGATTTTGGAACATTTTCTGGAATTTGCATGTCCTAATGGCGCACATGTTGAGAAGATTCGCCATTTTGCCGCAGTCCTATTTGCTTACGGTAGACTTCAGCTGAGTTCGTCTACACGTAATGAGCGACGCTAATTTCTGTTAGCTGTGTCTAGGCCGAATTACGTACACTTAGGCACCGCCAAGATGTCACCGGGCTTAATGAGATATGCCTCTTAAGAGTCGAATTTTGAATATATACAAGTTTTGACTTTTAACATGACAAGTTTATAACACAACTTTAGTTTTGTATTTGAATCAATATAAATAATATTAACTATCTCATTTGTAACATCAGGTCATTATCCAGCTGCGTAATTAAAAGAATATGAAGACTGAAATTATTACGAGATTGATTTAAATATTTTTTTTTAATTGTAAATAAATAAATTATCTTCATCAATAGTGATATCCTATACAAATACTTAATATTTCATTTATGAATCTAATTACTTTATTTGTAACAATAGACCTATTGCATAGACTCATACACGGACGTCAATGTAAGTGGTTAAATGTGGTGTTGTTTTAAAACTTTAAGTTTTTAAAGATATTCATTTAGTCAACAAGCAGTAGTTTAAAGTAAGCATGTTTATTAAGAACTGCGTTATACATTTCGTTTGGACGTTGTTCTCCTAGACAATGAGAGTGACATAGAATAAACACGGTAGGTGTGTAAGCACACATAAATTCGCTTGGTATATTCTACCTAAGCCTAACAAACCTGGCATGATGTTATAATATATGTTCACGCTAAATTTGTCTCAATTTGCAAAGTTTATGTCCATTCCTGGGTCTGCTGGATGAGATTTCTAATAGGAATAAGCAGATCCTTGTACAAAGTTTCTATTTGCTGACTAGTTTTAAGTATACAGTGTACAAAATAAATGAAATAAAAATAAATTTAAAGGAGACTATCGACCTGGAGAAAACTAATTCCATTCTCGTTTATAGGATTTTGTAACTCGCTAAAGCGATATGCGGATATAATGCGTTTTATTTATTTTTTAAAAGGATCTTGTAGTGCTCTTGGAATATCTTGTTTGAGAACTGACTATAGCTTCAGAACTTAATGCAAAATACAAGTCCAATAGTCGCTTTGTTTGGCAGTTAAGGTGTCGTTATAAAAACGATTATGCTGATTTTCATATCTTTTTAAACTGGTTTATTTGTGTATTAAATGGTAGTTGACTGCCTCGTTGGTCGTGATGGTTGCAAGCGTGACTGCCGATCGGGAGGTCCTGGGTTCATATCGGGTAGGGTACTATCAGTTTTTTCTAATTTAGATTAGGCCCACCACATATTCCATATTGGGACGTACACGTAACTGGTGAAACGTGCGAGTGTACTACATTCCACTGCCTACCTCTTCGGGGATTACAGGCGTGAAGTTACGTTTTAAATGGCTTGTATAAAAATTAATTATAGAGTTTATTAAATCAACGCGTATTTTTATTATGAACTAACGTGAAGTTTTGAACCGACAGCTGCCCATCGCGGCACACTCATATACTCTTATACATATAATAAATTCACACTCATACACTCTTATATGTTTAATGAATTCTAACGTAATTCTCACTTGCGGCACTGCATTGCAACAACAAAATACTTTTAGTTCTTTTTATTAAGTCATAAAAACAATTACTTTATATCCGAAGTTTTTAATTCATGCACTTTGTTACTTATTTGAGAAAAAAATTACTAGGGATGAGTACATCCTTTTAGTCTTTATAATATTTAAGATACATTTATTGTGGTAGTGAGAAAATGAAGAATAAACTTCAGACACTTATTAAGTTCATGATAGGTATATACAGGGATGCTGCGCAAGGGCTTCGATGACTTATGAGCACAAAGGGATGAGGGATGACTAATTGAGACTGTACTTGAAACTCTGTAAGGGCCCCGTATAATCCAGGAAATATAAAGAAACTTAGCATTGAAAGGGTACAGTGTATACTATTATTGAAGATATTCGTATATACATGCTGAAGTAAAAATTATGTATTTGTAGCAGCGCACACAACAGCACGACCTCAAGTTAATTATTTCGCCGCTTGTCCGCATATCTCCAAATATTTAACGATATAGCGTTGCTAATTTTGTGATACAAACCTTGTAAAGAAGTAAGCAAGTAACGTGTTAAGTAATTTCGAGACGTCTTTCGTCATCAATCTTCTGGTCGTTCTACAGGGGAATACGGATCTCCTCTCAGAATGGGAAGGGTTAACGCAGTCGTCTAAGGCCGTCTAAGGCTCGCCGGCCAAGTGTTTGTTGGCAGACATAACAGACCTTAAAGAACGTAATGGCATACGCTAAAATGCGGATTTCCTCACTATCTTTTCGTTCACCATTGCAGTAAGTGATAATTAATATTTTAAACTCCACTAAGACCAAGAAATCTGGAAGTCAGAATGAATGTGGAAGATTCACGTAAGGTATGTCCTTAAAGAGGTATATGGCACTGATTACATAGCCGTGAGGGAACTGCTGAACTTGTCATATGATATATAATCATAGTTAAATTCTACTTGTACATAATAATATAATATTAGTTACTAAGCTGCCTTGTAATAGTCGTACGGCGTGGTATGTACGGCGCGCTATAATTAGCCCCGAAACCGAGTTGTGTTAATAAATTACTTGCGGCATCGGAGTTTGACCCTCTTCGGACTTCAAAGGGGTCTCAAAGAGTGACGGCTGGATTTACCTGCATTCATACCGGAACGACTGGTCGGATTAGTTACTAATTTGTATATATACACGAGTATACTAGGTGGATTAACGTCAAATCACGACGAGAAGCGAACTGTGCGTGTATTATGGCTTAATCTTGAAAAATTACAAAATAGTGTGTGATATTTTATGATATACCAGCTCACTTATCTACATGCCCAGTGTGGGGATGATGGGTGAAACCCCACATGTGTTATTTCCAGCATGGAACTAGGTGGACTGATGATGATGGCGAGTTTAACGTGTTCTAATTATACCGTCTCGTTGGTCATGTTGGTAGCATTCTGAGCTGCCGATTGAGAAGTCCTGGGTTCCAATCCTCGGTCGCATACTGTTGGATTTTTCTAATTTATATGTTTTAGAAGTGGTTCGGAGTCCAGATATGAGCCCGCTGTTTGGCAATAGGTTCACCACTTACTCCATAGTGGGACGCAAACGTAACTGGTAAAACGTGGGAGTGTTCTGCATTCCTCTGCCTATCTTCCCGGGCGTGACGTGACGTAAGTTTTACGTGTAATATATAGGTAGATTTCGTATATAGACCTGAAATTCAAAGAAAATGTAAATATGAAGTTGGTAGTTGCAGTTTTAATGAATTCATTTGATATTATATTTCTAATCCTACCGGACAATAAATGCGCACCTATTAATAATAACGCAAGAACAAGAATTTCATGCATTTCATCGAAATAAAATAAATACTTTATATAAAAATAATCAATTTTAAAATGAAAAGAATAACCCATTGTATAGTATTAGTGTTAATAACTGCACTGTTGAATTATAATCTTAGCAAATAGGTATTTATTTCTTATGCAAGAAAACTACGCCTCACGTAATTTCAACGAATGTGGCGCGAAATTGTATTATATGATTTAATTATGTAAATTAGATTACATTAAACGCTTATATGAGCGAACTAGCCGCAAAAAGATGATTTCTACTGGCTTTTCGCTGCGGACGACATTTTATATTTATGTCCGTGCACGTCCGCCCTACTTTATGAATGAATGTTTAAATGGGAATACAAGGATGAATATTGCTCGCCTACAAAACGATGTGTGAAGATAAAAGGGTACGGTCATATGATTGAATATTAAATACCTATATTATCCACTGGGTGCTTTATTCGTAATTAGTAATGAATATAGATGGATTTATTTTAAGTAATAGGGAAAAGAGGACGCATGGAGGGATGGAATAGGAGAGAGGATATAAGAATCGGTTTAGTTGATAGAATAACGGATAAATATATTGCTTAGAAACGATCAACGTAGTATGGTTGATACTTCACCTTCTGTTCGCTGCGATACTAACAGTGCGCCAAAGTTTGGTATCCACTAATTTTTGACATCCCTCGTATCATTTGCCATCACTGTACCTCCTGAGACCGTTCCAAAAACGTGCAACTCCGCAGTTCAAGGCCAGTATTGCAGACATATCGTTACAAAATAAGGCAGTCGCGTTTGCAACCAGCACGACCAACGACGCACGCAGATTTAACGTCGATGTTTTAAATGTGCAATCCATTACTGTAATCCATTTGATATTACTGAAATATGAAAAATATGAACGAGATAAATCCACATTCACGAACATTACGGATGTAGGTATTCAGTAAAATATTGTAGATTGATTGTACGTAATAACAGATAACTGAGTTTGCGCGCCGGAATCAACTCGATTGTTCGAGAAACAAAATATACATTTATATTAGTGAACGGGAAGGGACATATTCGGGTGCTCAAGAAGTGTATTACTGATAAAAAACCATACTTACAATACATCAGACATCAACCCAGGAGCGGATGGTCAGCAATCGCGCTTACAATCATCAGATCAAATAACAGACTTGTGACTGAACTGCAAGATTTAAATATACATTAATTCAGTTAGTATTACCATTAATAATTGCCTCGTTGCTCAAGTGCAAGAGCGGATCCAGGGGGGGGTCATGAGGGTCATAACCCCCCCTGGGCTGGGTGTACGTCCATGAAAACGTATCTGTTGAACTACCTAAAGTGATATTTTGTTTTCGTCAAGATCTTCGGGAGACCGTTTTTTGACCTTTTTTTGCTCGTCGAGATCTTCAGACCTTTTTTTTGCTCTACAAGGTCGTACCACACTCCTAGCACACTCCCACGACGTAGATGTTACCTTATGAGGTTAGTATTAGTTAGCACTTGTCCTATACGAGGGTGACCACATATGCGTGACAACTGATAATACCGCCCCCAATATACGATTGGGCAACCTCACTTCACATACATTTCGTAACTATTTAAATTTCTCTTCTATATTATTAATATTTAAGGAAAGGCAATGAAAACTAAAGTATTTCTAAACGCAGTATACAGTAGTAGTAGTAGTAGTAGTTATTTGTCTTCTTGCTTATCTACCTTCACGATATTATCCGTTGATAAATAATTGAAACGAATACAATAACAAGGACATCGGTATGAGAATAAGTCCCGTGACGTCATCGCATGGGTATGACGTCAGTACAGACCACTGAACAGTTATTCTTAACTGTTCAGTAACTATACCTACTGTACAACAAGACAATGTGTAAATTGACTTACAAGATAGAAATATACCTCAGACAACAGCTGGGTCATAGAATATCTCACTCTAAAACAACACCTGTACTATTAATGAAGTAGTTTCTTTGAATTTTATTAAGATTCATCATTAGTATCCTCTCAGTTTCTATTGTTCTATTACTGGACATAAGAGCAGTCGTCTTCCAAGATGTGCTCCAGTGATCATCTCAATCAAATAAAATAAGCGAATGTGTATTTATTTATCTTCGCCCCTGTATTCCCCAAGGTGTAGGCAGAGGAGGGTAGTAAACGCCCATAATCCACATGTTACATTTTTACGTCAACCGAAGTAAGCCTATTGTACTTCTGCCATTATACTTATCTTCGAGAAGTTTTCCGTAATTTATTTGCTATAATTATTAGGGTAGTTTATTACATTTGAATTATAACGTATTACACCATCTTGCTTAGTAATTGAGAAGTTTAAACCATTAAAAATCAACACCCTGTTTCAATCAAATATTTGTGGCGTTACAAAAGCTTAAATGGAACCCTCGATTTGAGGAAAAGATGCACACAATTGAGCAATCTATTTTAACAAAGCTTTGACCTAACTTTGTTAAATTGAAAATATATTCTTGTTAAATTTCTATTTCTGCACTCAGGTCCAATTTGCTGGGAAAGTTCGAAATAAGATATAAAAAGGCAATAAAAGATTGGCGAGTCAAGAAAGTTTGGACACAACTCGGGCCATCCCTTCGGAGATTTACAAGAACAGATTTATATCGCAGCTGGATTGAGTCGAGCTGATTTTGTTACTTTTCGGCATTTATTCCATGTATGGGTGTAACGCAGCCGTTATGGGCCGTATGGGCCGTATTCGCAGCAGTGGTAGGCAGTGTCTACACTTCCACATTTCAGCGGTTGCGGTACCTTTACCTACGCCCTATTACGGAACAGGAAATATGAATATACAATGTTAATCAGCCGTCTGGTTTCCGTAACACAATCTTTGCCCACGTCGGGACCAAGCAGCGGTGTGTTCAGATGTCCCCAGATAAATATCCTAAAGTAGGCGCAGTGTAGTCTTGTACGTTCCCAACGAATAAATTCATTAATGTTTTGCTAATTACTTAAAAGAATGAGTGTAAATACTAAGTATTACTTACTAATAAAACACGAAATGAACATTATTAATTATGCGACACGAAAGTTCACTTACACGACGACGCCTGTTAACTTTTTAAGTGGAATGTTCGTGTAGGTAAATTTAAAAAAATCAAAAAAGTATGTAGCTTAACGTCTATAATCCCCTATGAGGTAGGCAGAGGAGTGTAGTGTACTCCCACGTTGCACCAGTTACGTTGACGTCCCATCATGGTGGGACGTCACCATCGACATATTGCCATTTATTTGCCTATTTTTAAAGATATCTCCTTATTTTTTGCCTGCCACGATGCTGCAGCTTTAAGTGACAAGCAGTACCTACTGTTAATGGTTTAATATGTAGGTACTTGTGTTGGATTTATAAAGTACAATAGGCGCAACCTTGTTACGCTAATATTAAAAGGTACTTCCTCCCCAGGACAGCTGCGAGTACGTGCTCGCTGCGACACGTCAAGATAATGTAACGTTGTATATAACACCGACGAATATTCTCCGACCCCAAAATTTTTCACACGATAAATCTGTATTAGCATTTGATTTTTTTGTATTGTTCTAATATTTTACAAAGTTGTGATGTGTACACATGGCTTGATTGCAATGAAATGGCAACTTTATCAGGTTTTTCTTTAAATTTCTTTAAATATATCTTTTAAGTCAATACTCTTTCATGAAGAAAATTATGTATTTATATTGTAGACTCCAAAATATGCAGAGTACCTATTTGTTTCGATATAATAAATCTAATTTCTAAGTCGGGTTATAAAAATACATGTAATTTAGACGTATTGTATTATTAGATACAGATTATTATTTGCGAAAATTATGAAAGTAAATCATTACTTACATTACTACGCGTACCTACTACGTAGTCCTCGAAACCGGCGAGCATGTATTAAGAAAGGGATGAGCGTAGAAGAAGCATGTCAGATCTGTGAAGATACAGACATTTGGCACTTGGTGTTCTCTGCCTACCCCGTGAGGAGCCTGGCTTGAATATATGTATGCTTGTACGTATGTAACTCGATAAATTAAGGGGATACAAGGACGGACTTAACGCCTGACGGCTTTCTCCTTCAGTGAACCCTTGCTGACTGACCGAATCTGTGGTATGTACTCGTATAAACTTCACTGTAATTAACATTTTGTTCACCCGCTTACAATTACAGAACTACATTTAATCGTCATGAAATTTTCATTTAAAACCTACGTACGTTGCGAGGACCGCATGCCCGCACTGTAAAAGTTTGTTACTTTATTTGTCTATGTGTATGTTACGACTTTCCCGTGAAATGGCTAAACCAATTTAGATGCAAATTTTCCTCTTGCACGCTTTGTAACACTTCAGTGAAAACATTTTATACATCTAGACCGCTGGCTGAAATTACTTACTCGGTCCGTGTAGTGTAAAACATATAATTAGATGTAATTGAATTGGCATTAAGTTGTATGTATGTGTGTGTGTGTACTTATTGAATTACGGTTAGAGAAAAGTGGTCTGCGTCGTTGGTGTAGTGGTTGTAAGTGCTGATCAAGAGGTCCTGGGTCCGATTACCGGGTCGTGCAAAATATTATTAGGGTTTGATATTTGAAAATCTCAGTAGTACCATACAGTTTAGATACATGCCCGATGTACCGAAATAAGTTCCTTCACTAATCCAAAGAACGTATAACATTTGAGAGAACTGAACTCCTCTATGTAAGCCTTCGCGGAAATACAGGGGGGGGGGGGGGGGGGTCGTAGGTCGGAAAGGCG
>DWFO01006036.1:0-10143 GCA_018246595.1 Mimoniades nurscia nurscia
TTACTAGAGCGTTGTACAGAATGATCTTCGTATGTGGGGATAGAAATCCTTTGGTGTTTCTTTTCACAAAGCCCAACGTTTTGGCTGATTTCCTTACAACGGCGTTAGTATGAGAGGTGAATCTGAGTTCAGCATCCAAGGTTACACCAAGGTCCCTATGTGAGTGAGGTCTCCAAGGTGATGTATTGTATGTAGTTGTCAGTTTCTTCGGACAATACCTGCTCGTACTTTTGTTTGGTCCCTATAAAAAGTAATTTGGTCCTTTGTCAAGCTGGTCTGGAATCGTTGTCATTTTTGTCTGTCTTGTTCGTCTGTTGGTTGTAAGCGTGATTGCCGATCGGGAGCTTCTGGGTTCAAGTCCTGGGTCGGGCACTTCTGGATTTTTCTAATTTAGATTTTCTAGTTGTGACTCAGAGTTTGGAAATGTACCCGGTGTATGGCAATAGGCTCACCACCTATTCCATAGTGGGACGTAAACGTGGGAGTGTGCTACATTCCTCTGCCTACCTCTTCGGGGATGACAGGCGTGAAGTTACTTTTTTTAATCAATAAAATAACATAAAATGTTCATTTATATTCGCGTATTGAAATCCAAAATATTCCAGCATTATTGAAGAAATATTTTGAATGAAAAACTAGTAAAATGATTGACCCAGTTTACTTACTTTCAAAAATTTTCGTATCGTTATATTTTTTATGTACTCGTACCCACCTATAATTTCCTTTAATACACCATATTGAATTTGGTGTCGTAAATACTATACTTAAGAAAGTAATATTATTATGCTAACATAAGATATTTAAGTTTACGTTTAACTGCGTATGCTTTAATTATTAAAACATTAATTTTGGAAATCGAATCTTGGCACTAAGTCCAAAGCAATTTCACTAAATTCTATTCTCGATTCCTTCAACAAGTTACAAAAAGGAGGTCTCAAAGTATCAATATTATATATTATACTTACTAAACAATCTATATACAACTGCCCAGGAAAAGTACAGCCGAATTTTAATGTTTCCCGATTTGGTTAACTTTTTTACTGAGCGCCTGCTTCAGCTCGTATAAATTGGTGATCGAAAAGCAATTCTGTCGAGTAATTGAATTTTAATGAACGTGCTTCTGATTAGTTTGGTGTAAGAAACGCCAAACCACAGTAGGGCTAGCTAATCGATTTCTGCGCCTTGATTTAGCAGCGAACAACGAAACAAGTAAATAAGGTTAATGACTTTGATATTTGTAAACTATTAACTAGTGAACCGTTTACGAAATTTATTCACCAAAGTCTAATAGAAAAATATTTTTTTTTATCGCAGTCCATTTTTCACAATCACAATCACCAATTCTATCATTTTTCTGGCGGACACAAGTCGTCTCTCAGATAGAGAATAACTTAAAGGATATTACTTATGTATGGATGCAGACGAGGATTAATGAAGATATAGTTAAAATACTTATGAATATTTAATTAGTTACTAAATGTAAATCTACATTCTAAGAATAATGAAACTATACGAAGTTGGTAATGGGAGTAACGCTCGTCCTGTGGGAAGTCGACGCGACACCGTCAGCTACCGGAGTCATCTTGTCTGTGATATTTTATATAAAAAGTAATTAATCACGTCGTCCGAATGTAACATATTTTACAACGCTAGCTAACTACATTTTAATAAAGTTCGCACGACTTATCGAAGTAAATTTGTATTTGAGTTTTTTTAACACGAACTCTTCCTCGCGATGTATCCTTACCGCTACAGTAAATGTTATTTACTAACATAGTACATATTTTTGTATGAGAGCAGCAAAGCAACGATTGCTACTTCTAGGGTTTAAGATGGTGGCATTTAGTAAACACGTGAACCGGCAATTGAATTTTAAACGAAATATGGTAAACCTTATGGATTATCCACCACTGTGTAAACGTAACATCACGCCTGTTATGCCCATAGAGATAGGCAGACGAATGTAATACACTCTCACGTTTCACCAGTTACATTTACGTCCCACTATAGAATGGTGAGCCTATTTCCATTCCCGGGCACATTTCCAGACTCCGAATCACTACTAGAAAATCTCATTAAAAAAACCAGTGGTGGTCGACCCGGGATTTAAACCTAGGACCTCCCAATCTGCAGTCGGCACTGTGTATATATAAATAATACCAATAAAACAATTAAACAATTTTAACTATCTCGACCAAATGGTTAAGTTCTGACTGTTGGAAATCCCCGAAACCAGCGTACACGTATGAGGAGAGCGACGAATGTGGAAGCAGCGCGGCACCCCTGAAATTATATAATATTTAATATGTCGTACTTTCTACTTATCCGATAAAGGCCCTGGCGTGAAATATCATAGTATAAAAATCAAATACACAACAAATACCTAAATAATAATCGTTAAGCCTTTTCAGCTTTATTATTATTATTATATATTATTACATAGTTATAACTATGTACATAAATCAATAATTTATAATGTATAATATAACACTGACACAAAGATGAAAACAATATATGTATAAGATAAGAAGTGATAATACTCTGCGTTCCAGTAACTATTGTAATATTAAACTTACATATTTTTAGATATCAACTTTTGAAGATATGTTAAACGTAACATCACGCTTGTATTCCCCGAATAGGTAGGTAGATGAGTGTACTACAGTTCCATGTTTTATCACATATATTTACGTCCCACAATGTAATAGGTGGTGAGTCTATAGCCTTATCCATATCCATACTCCGAGACACTACTAGAAAGTCTAAAAATCTCATACCTGCTCCGTGGGACGAACCTTCGATCATCAGTCTTGCGGGCAACTACTAGACCAACGAGGAAGTCAGATATTAATTTTAGATGACTATAATTGCTGTGCTGAAGCGGGATTAACTTAAATATACCTATCAATCAATGTACGAGAACAATTTATGCAATAATCCACCCAAGTTTCTGATCACTGCTTAGCTCGCAATATTAATTCCTTACTGATAGAAGCAAAATTATACAACGTCTAAGGATATTATGATGAATCATGTCTAAGGATATTATAATGTTAGGTACGCTCGAACTTAACAATATATCATTATGACAATTTGATAAGTTTTACAAAAATGATAATTGTTAATATTAAGGTAACTTCCTTAACATTACATATGAAGTTAGTTCTTCTTCTTTTGTAACGAAAATTAAACAAAAAAAATTCACATCACGCCTGTAATTCCCGAAGAGGTAGGCAGAGGAATGTAGAACACTCCCACGTTTCACCAGTTACTTTTAAGTACCACGATGGAATAGGTGGTGAGCCTATTGCTACATATCGGGCACATATCCAGTCTCCGAGCCACTACTAAAAAATCTACTAAATTAGCAAAATAGGCAAATAAATTACTAATACTAAATTAGCAAATAAAATAATACCTGTTAATTTATGTGCGGTACATTAGTATCTTTCCTATTTAAGGCTTACCCCTGGCGCACTAGTAACGGCTGTGATGGTCGCCTCTAGTACACGCAGAGACTTACTTACATCCTTCAGACGGCAATACCATTTATTATAGTAACAATCGCTACACGTTACATATATATTTATGATCTATACGTTCCATTAGCGGTACATGTGACACGTAATAAGGCTTAATACGTTTATTGCGTCATCAGTTTGCACAGATGATTAACGTGAGTGCGTGATAGCCACAACCACATTTTATTAGTGAGTCATGTTTAGTTCGCTCTGTAGAGTGCGAACATGTTACAATGTCAAGTAAACATTTATTTTTCAACGAAAAATAAATGTGGAAATTGCATGATGAAATATGTTACAATTTTCATCAATTCAAGGAAAACTATATCATATCCGTCAGTGACAAAATTCATTTTGTACAGTAATGACTGACAATTTCATCCACTGTTTAGTAGATCTGATTGCAGTCCAGCACAAGTTGTGAATTTCATTCTTACTCTGTACAAATATTTAAATTATAAGAGTGAGTGTTTATTCATTGTCTGGGTGTTTAATTGTGGCACACCTTGGGAAAGACGTGTGTCCAGCAGTGGAACGATAAATGCTGATCTGATGATATTATAAAAAAAAAACCTGCAGTTATCTGGTAACCAGAACAGTCTTTGAAATTAGTTAGCCCAGATATACACCATCATGCACATGTGTGTACCGAATAGAACATCACACCTGTACTTCACCGAAGGGATAGACAGAGGATTTAAGTACCCACATTTTTGACTAGTTATGTTATAAGTAAGTTCCAGATAAAAGGGATTAAGTCTATTGAAATACACTGAGCGCAAATCCAGACTCTGTGCTACTGCTGGGTATTCTACATTAAAAACCCAACAATAATTTAATGTAATATTTATCCCATACAAATGTAACGTCACGCTTATAATCCGGGAACAGGTAGGCAGCGGAGTGCAGTGCACTCCCATGTTTTACATTTACGTCCACCTATGGACCAGTTCTGGTGGAGTCGCGGAAGAGTGCGCAGGCGTTCCCGTGGCTCCGCCGCGTAGTGGCGCGATGGGACACCGTCAGGTTTTTAGTCGGTTAGCGCCCGACATAACCTATCGTCGGTCTCGTGGCGTTAGGCATTCGACCTGAGTTTTCCTGACCAAAAAAAAACAACTACGGAACAGTTGGTGAACCTATTGCCATACAGTGATCCAGCCCATCTACGGACGCACATAACAAAATTAGATAGTAATGTTACATTTAAACTTCTATAATATTTGTACTAGCAATAAGTTGATACATTAAAACAAAGAAGAGCAGACTTTTTATACAGGCGCACGGTGTTTAAAAGAAAAATCTGACCTCTAAATAGGTAACGTAAGATTATTGTTATTGAAATAAAGTATTATTTATAATATTATCCTGTTTACGTATTTACTCAATAAATTTTGTACAATCGTGGCAATAATGACTTCCATTTTCCTTCAATAATATCACGTAAATAAAATAGGTTGTTAATTTCAATTTTTTTATCATCACTGTGAAAGTAATTTCACTAAATAAATATAATAGATGCATGCACACGCACACAGAAGCATACACACCTTTCTTTTTGCGTTGAGAGTTACTGAAAAAGAGTACCTTATAAAGAATATTACTATATGATGTTTTGTTTTGTTATTTTTTATTATTTTCATTTTCTTTTCGTCTCTGTTCATCAGGAACATATAGGATTCAATGGTGATTTTTTTTTTCAATCGATCCAGTACTTTCAGAGCCAGTTCAATGCAATCAAATAATCAAATCTTTCCTCTTTATAATATTAGTATAGAGTGTAGATAATAAAATGCTATTACTCAGTTAACTAGTAAACGAGTGCCTCAGTGACGTGACTATCAGCCATGAAGGTTGGAACATTTGTATGTCACGGCGATAATAGAATAAAAATTAATAAAACATCGTTGAAATTGTAAATGCATGAATTTATTGTTAAAGTAATAATAACAGAGTAGCGATTGTGTAGTGGTTTGAAATTCAGCCTCTCACTCTAGTAGCGTAGGTTCAAATCCTGGCGCGCAGTTCTTTACAAAATGTAACGTTACATTTTGTAAAGAAAATTAACATTAAATATTACCTGCTATAACGGTGAAGACAAACGTCCTGCGGAAAATTGCGGACCTTAGAGTTTATAAAAAAATATCCTCTGAAGCCTTAACCCTCTCATTCTGAATGGAGACCGATATAGTAGTAGTGGAAAGGAAAAAAGCGGGAGAAGAGGAGGAAGAATGATACTAGAAAGAAATAAAGTTCCCTTTTAGGCAATTCGCATCGCATAAAAATTTACAAAGGAGTACAATCATAATATCGATTTTATTTTAACAGTGTGGACGCTTACATTTGTATTTAAGTCAACCAAAGTACAAATTTTCCTGCAACCTCTTTTGAGTATTAATTTTTAAATTATCAAGCGCTGTGAGTTAATTTGCGTTCTGCGTACGTTTGTCACCGTTATTTCATCGTCAACCCTTTTGTTCTGTGTGCATATGGCGAACAATGGTCAACTATGGAATAGAAATGGAAAAGAACAACAAGGATTAAATTTATTACGGTGGCCATGTGAGATTTAGCCAACTTCACTAGTGTTAGAAGTTATTATAGACAACACCAACTTTAAGGGGTACAGCTTTCCTCGTGATGTATTCCTTCTTTTTGGACGTGAATTTCTTGTTCCTCCTTCGTCGGTCAAATGTAACATAGTAATAAAGTATTGAATATACACACACCTGGCTATCTAATTGTAATCTAGACAGGGCCTGTTCTTGAGTAATTGGATTGCTCATAGATCACATACATAAATTTCTAACATCATACATACATATACATATGGATATTATTGTAGCCAACATAAACATTCGTACTCATCACCGATATATTTGTCTTGGATGGTAATCGAATCTATAACTTCAGGCCCAGCGGTTAAGGCCAGTGATCACTGGAGCAACAAGCCAGCCAGTTTAATGAAATTTTGCAAATTTTAATCTGGCATGATTTATTTGCAGAACGGCCAATGCACCGTTATCTCCCCTCATGCAACTCACATTCTGTCCCACGTGGCATGTCACATTGTGTGTACGCACTGATTAATTGATGCGGCAATAAAATTCATTCATTATTTGTCATCGTACATGACTTTTATCATTCGTTCGTCCCTATTGTCAAATATGAATTACCTTCCAGTGTTGTGATACACAGTTTTATTAAATCACGAGAATATTTTCTTGACATTTCTCATCAAAATAGTTTACGTATTTTATGCATTATACTAGTTTGATTGATGAATATTTGACTTTTGTACCAACTTTCCTGTAAAGCTATTTTTATTGCAATAAAATGCACCCTCAAAGTCCGGTTCGAGGGAATGTCGTTCAGCGACGTGCAAAAAACAACTGTCCCCTATGCATCTTTGTCAGAAACATTTTCATATTTATAAAATAGGTATTTATAATTTTTAATTCAAACTGATTTGAATTAAAAAATATAAATATAATTATATACAGAATAATAATTGTTTCCCTCTCTACCTAGCTGTTTATCAACATTTCATCACCAGCCTATTGAAGTCCACCGTTGGACGTAGCAATTGCTGGACGGAGCCTTGAGGGGTCATGCTCATAATCCCCACGCTGGGCATGCTAAATAATTTAATATTTTTCAAATTTATTTTTGCGCTAACTGATTAAGGAGTCAATCTTCACATTAAATTCGAGTCACACATTACATCAAACGCATTACAACTACTGAACTTTAAATGAATTTGATTTTTATTTATTACTATGTGTCATTTTCCTTCACACTGTTAATCTATTACAAATGTACATTACATTTGCAAATATATACAGAACACAAGTAAATTATAGCAATGTACAAGATGATTGCTTCTCTTCCATTATAATAAATTGCTTCCATAACAATTTTACTAATAATTAATGTGTAATGCGTTAACTGATAGAGATAATAGGATTTTTCCTTTCGATGCACGTGTAAACTAATACAGATATAATTTTATTATTATTCTACGATTCAACTTTACAACTTTACATCTGAATGCGTAGTCTTTTATGAGTTAGCAGATGAATAACTCATCAACATTTTTCAGTTTATAGGTCAATTTTCGTGCATCCAGGCCCTTCGAAGCGTTGATTGCCGTGACGGTCAGTGGGCAGAGCAATTATCCCCTGTTTTTATTCTACTGCCGAGGTTCATTACCATAGCGAGTACCACTGAGCGCGGCGTAGCGTAGCGTACAATATTAGGGATGAGCCTCGATAGGAATATAATGTCGATACTGACAATATTATTATGATTTTATTTAATAATATTACAATAAATAAAATTGGTATTATGAAGTTTTTATTATGGAGTAATAATAGTTAGTGGTTCAGATTTCAGGCATCCTTTCTTCAGAAGATGTCTAGTGAATATTTTGGCGAACATCTGATAAACGTGACAGACTATGGCCTCAAACATAACCATGAATAAAAGGACGTGGATAAAATGTTAAACCCACATTTATTCCAAATATTTTAAAACGATATAATTACATATACATATACCGCTCGAATTTTAAGAAAATCCATACAGTAAATACTGAAAGTCAATTTATTGAATAAATATATCCACTTTTAAAGACTCACTGAAATAAAATACTTGTTCCCTTTTTGATTTAAGTTTTACTCTATTATTTTTTTATACGTTGTTATTTATGATATCATTATTAAAAACTTTGTTACGAAAAGAGATAATTAGGTACTCTTTTACTCATTCATCGAACATTAAACTTATATATTCCTCTTTAACAATTTTTATAGAATTTTCTATAAAATCAGTACATCCAAGCTTTTTGTGACGCTTATAACCTCAGAGCTTAATACTAGTGTTAAAATAACATGTATGTGTTCTGTACAATTACTATTAATTAATTGTATTATTATTAATTTTACAATACACCTGTATATAGCTGGCTTTAGCATCGACGATAACGTAGCAAAGTCAGCATTAAATCACATTACATACATAGAGCACGTTACGTAAATATCGATATTACGTAAACACCTACACAGCACATCACTACCGCACACCTTCGTCCTATAACCAGTGCTACGTGGTATGCGCGTGCGCGCGACCGTCTCTCAGTTTACCGTGAACGTGAAAATTTTATATGGCAGTGGTGACCCAGCGGATTGGTGATGTCCCCTGTTTCAGAGCCGACGGCCAGCGGAATAGGACGCCTCAAAACGGCTGGGTAATGTTTATTTACATATTGGCTTAGCACTGACCTTGTTCGGTATTATTGGTTTTGTTACAAGCAACTCTCGTTGTTTTTCTAGTAAGATGCGACTTACGTCTATACTTTAGTCTCAATTACATAGGACAAATAACATTACGCTAGTAATAACCATAGAAGCGATTAAATTTCTACATTTTCCCTCAATTTTATAAAGAAAGAACTAACATATTTGAGACAAGTTTATTACTCTTACTCATTCCGCGACACCACGAACCTAATTTAATGTAAATCTAGACATCTAAAAGATTTTGAATAGCATATTCGTCAAATAGTTTTATCTTTGTTATAAAAATTGACTTAAACAGTAGTAGATACACGACATTAAGTAAAAAGTCTTGGAAAATCAAGCTGAAATAGAACTGAATTTTAATCAGCAATGTTCATTAATAGATTTGAGAATTGTTTTTAATTGTCTGATATTAATTTATTAAACTAGCGTACATTCTGAACTCAAAATTTATTGTATTTACATATAACGCTATTTTCATAACGTTAACGTGGAAGTAACTCGTGATTACAACGAAAAGAGAAATGCAATTATTTCCTGTTCACAGTTATGTACGTTAGGCATGTGTAAGTGATTTAATACGCTCTTATAAATAAACAAAACGCAACAGTTAAAAGGATGTTGTAAATTAAATCAGGATATAATAGGAAAATAATGTTAATGAACGTCACAGACATATTACACAATGCTATATATTATGTGTTATATACATAATGTACATATATGTATTAATAATGTTTATGCAATAGAATTTGCATTTTTTCTGTTAAAACCTAATAATAGATGTACAGGATTGAAAACTAAGTAAAATTGTTCTTCATCTCAAAGGCGACCTGTTAATAGATAAGCTTCTAAGTAGCATTAAAGTAACGTGATGAACTATAGTCTTAGATGTGAGGAAGGACGAACTAGGTTTGATATTACTAAAATAGAGGAGTTGTAGAAAGTAAGGTACTAGCCTCTAATGTTATAGGCTAAAGAGTAGATTTTCTAGTAGCGGCCAGAGACTGAACTTCCATCCATTGTATACCAGTACACTCACCTTATACGTGATATTGAAACGTGGGAGTGTACTACACTCCTCTACTTATCTCTTCGGGCATTACGGGCGTGATGTTACGCATAACGTTATAGAGACTATGAATCTTCGTTATAGAGTTACGACGTTATAGAGACTTCGAATTGCTTTAACATTGTGTAGTGAAAATATAATAATGAAAAAAAAAACGTAACTTCACACCTATAATACCCGAAGAGGTAGGCAGAACACTCCCACGTTTCACCGGTTACGTTTACGTCCCACTATGGAATAGGTGGTGAGCCTA
>DWFO01006037.1:0-10143 GCA_018246595.1 Mimoniades nurscia nurscia
TAACGATATTTGGCTCTCTGTTCTCTGTCTCCTTCGTAAGGAACATGGCGTGACGATTCAACACAAGTTGTAACTATACATATATTTACTACTTGTCATTCCTCTCCAATACTGACAAAATTGATAACAGCTGATAAGAAACAGTTCACTGTATAAGCTATAAGAAATAAATTAAACAATCATAATGCGTAAACATTATAGCATCACGTGGGAACATTTCATCCGTGCACATTTACAAATGCGTTTTAAATTATATATTGCTTTCTGAATAACTGTAATCAATCTGTACATCCTCGTTGCACATGCAAAATTTGTTGTTCTTTTAGTTATTTTCGGTTTTTTACACAGTTTCAATCGTTCTTTCAGGACACATAAACTGTAAAAACAGCTATGAGTCAAATGAAATATTATTCACATAGCTACAATAAGATATTGTGCTTCACTGCACATAGCGAGATTTTAAATGACAAGAAATTTTTCATTATGTTTTATTTTATATATGTATACGTTATCTATCCAAAAGTTACTTAAATCTACGTAAATAAGATATATGTATGTATGTAATGTTTTCGTTGTATTGAAGTAAAAATAAATTAGATATTTGAATACTCTGGATATTTTTTTAGAAAATCAGTTTTTTGTGTTGCCTAAAAAGTTTGTAAAAAACACAGCGAATTTCGCAAGCGCAACAACCATTATGTATTCCAAACAGTATAAATATAGCCACTGCCTGTGTACAGAAAAAGTTAAATCATGATGTTACTGTGTATAGAGTTCATTGTAAATTAAACTCTATAGTGATAATCACAATTTATATTGAGTAAAACGAGACTAAGTAAAACGGAAGTAGGAAATTTCAGAAGCGGAAATTAAATAATACGACGCGTAAATACAATTACGACTATGTGGAATACCGTCGTCAGGCGGAGGTTTTTCGACTGGCGATGACTGAATATTAGGGAGCGGCGCACGTGCAAGATGTGCGCAGAAGCTACTAAAAGTCGGTGATTTTAATATACACGTGTGTTATGTGTAAATACATATGTAACGACACAAGTATATAAAATAATAAATATAAATAACATAAGAGTAATACATGTAATAAAAGAAAATATAATAATATTGTGATGGTTTAAGTGTTTATAATATTAAGAGTTGAATAATAAAATAATGGACTCAAACGACGTAACAATACGCCTGTAATCCCCGAAGACGTAGGCAGAGGAATGTAGAACACTCCCACGTTTCACCAGTTACGATTACGTCCCACTGTGGAATAGGTGGTGAGCCTATTGCTATACACCGAGCAAATATCCAAATTCCAAGCCCCTACTAGAAAATTTGATTTTAAAAAAATTCAATAGTGTCCAACACGAGAATTGAACCCAGGACCTCCCGATCGGCAGTCGCACTTGCAACCCACACGACCAACTCATGTACGATAAATAAAGTATTGTTTGATGACAATTATAACTAAACAAACACCTTGAAAAAATACTATACCTTCACCTCCAAGCACGTAGTCTCCACCAACGAACACGAAGGGCGCGCCCGCCGTGACCGCGCCGGTGCCGGGCCGAGCGCCGCCGATCATCCACACAAGCTCCTCCATGAGCGTGTGCCGCCGCCGGGGGCCGCGCGGGGGCTGCGGGGCCGCGCCGCTGCCATTGCTGTTGCTGGTCGTATTACTGCTGGTGTTGCCACTACTGAACACAATAAAAACGTTTTACCAGATAATAGCATAACTAAAAGTCAGATGATAATAATATAATTGATTGAGAACAGAGTTCCATCTGGATATACATATGATTAGTCATAGATGCGTGCTAACTGCGGACTAAATTGGAACTCCTAGAACATTAACGCTAATCGCCTACCACGCTAACACCAAAAACATGCTATTCAAGTTTAATACTATGTAGCTGTGACATGAGTGGATATGTTTCTTCCATAGCCCAATTCTGAACAGGGGGTTTGTAATCCTTCTTCGCAACAGGTTGTTGAAGATAGTCAATATAAACTGATAGATTAAAATGTATGAAATCAAGACAAGATGTCAACTTGAAATATAACATGTAGCCGTGAGGAAAATTTATATAACACAGCAACTCACGGCAATCGCCCACCGGACATTAAGAATGCAAGATCATTCAAAACTGGTGCAGCAATCTGAAATGAGAAAGTAATTATCATAACTCACATACATCAGAACAATCTGCCAACATAAGCTTGTTGGACATTGAGTGGAAAAACAGAGATGAAATTTAACAATTTGAGTGTCTACAATATTGCACTACATACCTCATTACGAGAAATATGTATATTGAAGCATTCTTATTAAGTTAGGTGGTGATAAGCAATATAAAAATCTTGTCAATCCCAATATGTCAACGTACAAATGTCATAATGACACACTAAAATATGGTCATAATCGAGCCCAAGTTATCAATGTTTCCATTTGTTAATATGAGATATTACATCTCAAATTAAAACTGAACTGTGTTCAGTGGAGAATCAACAAAACATGACCATATTAAATGGAACCATATAGCAAATGTCAATATTTCAGAAAAATAAGTTGACCTATACATACTTTGTATATACTGTTAGGTAAATAGACCCCCTCTGTCCAAGATTGCACTGTGGAAGTACAAGTGGTGAACCTATTCCTATCTGAGTAGTAACACAATGTGATGAGTGTACCGTGATAAACATACTCAAGTTATTTGTAAGATACCTGAAACTGATCTCATACACACATTTGTATGTATATACTTAATAATGCCTGCCTTTTTAGTCAAGTAATTGGTAATTCAGACATCCAGTTTCAGCCGTGATTGGGTACTATTAGAGTTTTCTGACTTAAAATAATTAATTAAAATTTGTAGTACTGGCTCTAAATCTGGATTTTTACCTAGTGTATGGAAATAAACTCACCACCTATTCCAGTGTGGGGTTTAAATGTAACTGATGAAATGTGGGAGTATACTGCACTCCTCTGCCTACCTCATCAGGGATTACAGGTGTGATGTAACATTTGTATGGACTGCCTAGTTGGTCGTGTTGGTTGCAATTGCGACTACCGAATGGGAGGTCCTGGGTTTGATTCCCAGGTACTACTAAATTTTCTAATTGAGATTTTCTAGTAGTGGGTCAGAGTCTGGATATGTACCCGGTGTATGGCAATAGGCTCACCACCTAATTCTTACATACTTACATACAATTCCTACATTCTGCTGCCTACGTCTTCAGGGATGACAGGCTTGATGTTACGTTTTTTATGTAACATTTTTCATATATGCCTATAAGGTCTGATGTTGCTTTTTCAGTGTCCTAGACAACTGTTGGTTACTACTACAATTACAATATTACTACAATAAAACTTACAGGATGTGCATCAGAATCACTGTGGCCACTCATATTATCCATGTTACTCATGTCCTCGAGATTGCTCATATCTGCATCACTGAAATCAGCGCCCGACAGCCGCAGCCCTTCCGTGGTGCTGTCCAACTGTTCGATGAAACCTCCGGCACAGTATGGACAAGTGTAATCCTGAAAATGTAACATGTTACAATAAAAAAAAGCACAACCAGTGGAAAAAAGCCAAGACAATTGTTACTTCTGAAGCAAATCATAATTAAGCTGGCCCAAAATTTGTATAACTCAGATCCTTAAATTAAAGGATACAGGTTGTGTGACAAATTAATGAAGCATAAAAAATCTCTATCTGCTAGCATTTTGCTTCTTCACTGTATGTTTGCATTGAGAAAGGGCTCTTAGAAACACAATCATGAAGATTCACCTACAGCCATAATTTATTCACATAAAATTAGAATAAGAATGAGGCATTATACATTTTCACATATTGGTAATAGCAAATCAAATCTTTAAAGATATTTGGCCCTTCATGTGCTTTCCCTACACTGTAAGGTGTAGGAGACCTGTTCAGACAATAATAACGATACATTCATAACTGTAATCTACTTGTATACAAAAAGTCATCTGAGTATACAAAAAAACTGCAGATTGATCCAAATTTCTATATACACATTACATACCTATACTAAGAATTATATCAATTTAATATTATATAAAAAATTATTGCCCTTCACTGCTCTATAATATTGTCTATGGAGTAACTGAATATCTTGTGATCCAAATATAAATTCAACATAAATGAAATGTTTCCTTATATAAAGAACAGAATATGATAGTGGACAGGCAATAGAGAAAGGTCATGGATCAGAGAAAAACACACAGATACAGAGCACGAAATTAGTATAGCTAGACATAAATTAGTTATGTGCTTATTTCGTGATAATAAAGACAAACAAAATTCTAAGAGAGCCATAACAAATTGAAAAACTTTTCACTCCTCCATTTATTCATGTAGAGTGATCTTGAGAGTTTCCAATTAAAAGCCATTCCATTTTAAAAAAGCAATCTGTCTCACCAAGGGTGGACAAATGCAACAGGTTCATAGACAAAATCGTTCTCACACTTCAAATATTAATATCTTATGTATTGCCCAGTAAATAGTCAAGTTATCATTTTGTATGTTAAATATGACAACATGAACTTGAACTATGAAAATTGCTGGTGCAGTTAATAAATTACTAATGAAGCTTGATGGCTTGTGGCAAACAGAACTTACTGATAAGATAAGTCATCATTGAGTTATGCATAGAAATATTGACAACTATAGTAAAACAATATACTGAAACTATATTTATGTTGTTTTCTTACACTCAGTTTATCAAGAAATTAAAAATATCAATCAATATTATTGTTATTTTATTCAATACATACACATAGGGTTCTATGAAGTGTGAATAAATAAAATGTGGTTGACTATGAATCATTTATTATACACTGAATAAAAATACAATTGGTATTAAAGTAAAGGAGTACATATTACATGAAAGTTGTGCACAAATTAACTAGGTTTTGTTAACTTGTTCTGAAACACTTAGTCATTATTTCAGTGGCTGATACATGCAAGTATATATGAAAGGAATTTAGAAAAATGATGTACCTACATATAAGTAGGTATGTCAGTATATATGTAGATATACCTACATGTATAGTGACGTATCTACATATATACAGGCAAGTGCTATACTTTTATTTACAATTGATATCTCCAATTTACTGATTGAGTATGATGCAATCAATACACAATTAATAGTGCCATTACTGGCAGTATGATTGTAATTTTTCTAAGATTTCATTAGCGATAAAACTTTGAAACCAGCTACATCATAAAACAATGTCATCATTATGTTCAATAACTTTATTGATATTTCTCTCTAGATTATACTATCGCTTAGGAGAAATACAAGTAAACGTTAATACAATGACAAAGGAAAAATATCATTAATTGTTTCGGTTATTAAATAATACACATAAATGTAGGTAGTTTGCAAAAATAATGGGCAGAGTACAATACAATGAAACGTATGATATGCCCAACTTAGAATATATACGTATGATAGCCAGATTATCATGAAGTAGAAAGCCAGGGCATGACCTTGTACAAGTAACCCTAATGAGTCAAGCATTTCGCCGGTTTCATATCGGAAATATGACGTATATTAAAATAATCGATTTTTACCTGCAAAACATCTTCAAATTCAATGCTACACCTGTGGCAGAAGAAGCGAACTGCTGGCCTTGTCTCCGCGGCTGCATCAGCCATTGTTAACTTTTATTTCAAGTCACACCACTAAAAATTTATTCGTCTTAATGAGTATCTAAAGGTTGTACTTTCAATTATTGAACAAAAATTTATCAATCGCCATTTTCTGAGACATGCACAATCCTCGGTTTTCGATAACCATAGAACACGGTAAAGTAAAGTCCTCCTGCTCGCCATAGATAAGCAAATATAGATGACGAAAGATCACATTTCTGTATATGACACATGTCGTATCGACATATAAAAAAATAAAAAAAAGTATTAATTTTTTTAAATATAATTTGTGTCTCCTACACTTTCAATTCACGTCAAATTTTAATTATTAATAAAGTAAATTCGACTTTGAACTCAGTACATACATCAGCTATATGGCATTACACTGTAAAATGATAAAAAAATTAAGACAGATGTGGCAACTTTAATGATATCTGTCGTTTGCGTCGGGACTTGTAAATCACTGATGAAAAATTTACGTTTTCGTCCTGAAACACGAGCATTAGTGCTTATTATGTTATTTTTAGGCATAATAAACTATACTTAAATTAAAACGTATAGGGCCATTGGTGATAAAATAACGCGTGTTGGCTTGTTTCATAAACATATACTGCAAATGTAGTGGGAATGATTGTTATCATATTTACGTGAATTATACAGTAAATATGTGGAAAACTTGTGTTTTAAATAATTTTTACATTGTGCTGTATATGGTGTAGTTAATTATACATGACGAATAGTTAAAATATTCTGTAATATAGGGTTAAGTGGGTCATCTCAGTGGACATACTTATCTAGACTCGTTTACTACAATGAACGAAAAAAAGTTAGTGCAGAATTTCAAGAGCTACATCAACGTCTCGCCTATGGTGAGTTTGATTTATCTGTGACAAAAATGTGTATCGTAGATTGTTTATTTAATTTTTCCACCATCTACAAAATGATCATAAATAAAATGTAACATAACACTGTAACAACATAACATAACACTATAACAAGAATGTAGTACATTTCCACGTCTTACCACCTTTATATACCATTATAAAATAGCTGGAGGGCCTATTGCCTTACACCAAATATAAATTCAGACTCAGCACTCCTACTAGGATATATAAAATTACTAGAATTTCAATTCCTAACAGCATATTAACCGTGAAGTAATGTTACATAAACTGTATCTATACTAATATTGAACAAAACATCATCACAATCTAACATCACATCTGTATTTACCTGAAGGGGTAAGCAAAGGAGTGTGGTACACTCACATGTTTTACCAGTTATATGTCCCACCATACAAATTGGGGATGAATATATTGCAAATACCGTATGTGAGCTACTGCTGGGAATTTAAAGTTAGAAATACCTAATAACATGATGCCCAACCCAGGAATAGCAGCTGGGACACTCTGACCAGTAGTCACCCTTGCAACCTCTCTACCAATGAGGCAGTCACAGTTGGACAGAAGTAATGATAATGTTCAAACTGTTTGGTACAAAGATGACCAGAAACCACTTCATAAGTGTCTCTGGTTTTCAGTTTGGTACAAGCAAGCCAGAGTACACTATAACAATGTTAGATTTTTATGTATTAGATTATTAATCTTAAAAACCACTGTGCATGTATGAAGAGAGTGTTGAATGTAGAAGCAGCCCCACTAGTTCTGTATGCAATATATTGTATAATATATATGGCACTCGGTTCTCACTGCCTACCCTGTAAGGTACTGGTTGCATTTAACTATTACATCATCTTTGTGCTCATTGCATCCACAACTCTGAAAATTCTGGTTTAATTGACACTTGTGAATTGTTTCACAGAATGGAGAGAATGGAGAGAAGAATGGTTCCATACAAGACTTGAAACCAAAACTTCTAAATGGTAAGTGCATTTTTCATATATGTATATACAGCTGTTTGCAAATGCCGATGGTTTGTTTTTCAAATGTGTCAGTGTAGCACAAATGTAATGCACAATAAAAAGTGATTGTGTTTTTCCCTGCAGAGTGTACCTAATTTTTCAATCACCCTATGATTATATTAAAGAATTTGCATGAGTATTGTTTTGATTTAATTAATATTAAACAAACATAACATGACCTGTAATCCTCCTTGATATAGGTAGATGAGTGTAAATCACTGCCAAGTTTGTCATGTTTGGTTTTGTGTGTGATCTTTGGCAATAGACTCACAACTTATTTCATAGTAAGATTTAAGTATAACTGGTTAAAACTGGGAGTGTAGTACACCTTTCTGCCTACCTCAATAGGAATTAGAGATGTGATGTTATATTTGTTTTCCTTATTTCCAATATATTATGATTAAATCGTTACCATCAAGCCTTTATCATTCCATTACTTGACATGGGCCCCTCTTCTTACAAAAAGGCTTTAAAGTAATGGAAAAAATAAATGCAATTTTTTCCCATTAAGCTTAAAAGTGTATATAATTTTCTGTTACCGAAGAAAATATAAAGTACACAATACTTTGTACCTTGTACAAAGCTCTCTATATATTGACTTATTTTAAGTATTCAGTGTACAGTGTACAGTGTAAAGTTTTTAAACAGTTCAATACCACAGTCTGCCTCTGCTATTACGCAGCACTCCTGGCATTGTTGTGTTCCAGTTCTATACCTGTATATTTATTATTATTAATTATATGGGTTAATATAATCTTTATATTTTGTCTACCAACAGAAATTTTTTAACATTGCTTAGGTTAAAACCGTAATACACAAGTAACCTTAATACACAAAGTATGTTTTTGCTTCGGAGATATTTAATGTTTTTTCCTCTGCACATTAAATATATTGTGACTAAAATGAGAAATGCCAACAAACTAGTCGGTATCAGTTAGTATTAGTTATTTCTACTACAAAAAAATATAATACTTACAATACAATAAATTATTTAAAATTCTCTCCTTTATAAAGTAATCTTATAATGTATTCAAATGATTCACTAACATAATATTTGCTTAACGTCAATTCGCTTTAATCAAACCGACCATGAATGAAGGCTAATCCATTATCTTTCAAAATCAGAGACATATTTAATTTGTCTCATGATAATATTTACAAATAAAAGAGAAACAGAAATGCATGTAAAATCTTTAACATGAGGTAAGCTGTGTACTAAAAAGTTTGTTTACTAAAGCGTAACCAATGTATTCGATTGGTCCAACTCCAGTATGCCACAAGCCACTGACACACGACCAGTGATGATGTAAATTACAATAATAACTTCATTACGTATGCGTTACGCGCTCATAACTGTACCGCTGTTTATGTATGGGCGCCTGGTGCTCGCGACGACTCAGCTCCTGCTTTTTAGGCCCACTATAATTAGATATATATACACGCCATTATGATATCTATTCCTATGGTGATAATGATGAAATTGGCATCAAGTTAATTTGTTTTCATTTAGTATTTATATTGTTTCCGTTGTTACTTTATAGTTGGATGGATGATAACTTCCTTTAAACTTCAGTTGATATGGTACTGTGATAGTGGTGACATGGGGGTGTTAAGAGCAGGTACTTTCGAAATATTATACAATTTCTTATCTAACATTCTATTCCATTGTGTGACGTAAACATAACTGGCGTAACGTGAGAATGTACTACACTCCTCTGCCTGCCTACCTTTTCGAGGATTACAGGCTCGATGTTACGTTTAAAATTGGATCAATACCTAATATTTATCAATTTCCTTTTATATCTGGTTACGGAACATAATAGCTTTTGACCATTTATATACATATATTATTTTCATTTTAATGTATTATATTCGGCATTCGTATATAGTATTCAGAAAAACCTAAGTTATTATTATAAGCTCGTATATCCGATCCAAAGTCAAACAATAATAATAACGGGGATTTGTTTTGCAATAACCCAGAGAAGTATATGCCCAGTATATACATATGTAAATAAATCGCACATCGGTCATCCTTGACATTTTTACGTTATCAATGGTGATTCATATTGGCTAAAAGAGTCCTTTACTCGTGACTGGCACATGTTGAAACATCGTGGAAATACACAATCGGCCGCTTTAAGTATACTCCATCGTTACGAAAAACAACATATTGTTTTTTCATGTATTAAGTTTTAACAAAAAAATCATGTGTACCTACCTAGTTATGTAACAAACGCGTGTATAATAGCGAATTATTATTATTAACTCCACTCGTATTTAAATGAGGATTTTATAAAATTGTCTCGGATAATGCGAGTACTTTTTTTATAAAATTGACATAACCGTTCTTAAATCATTTTTGATATTATATTGTTGTCTAGTTCTCGTTCTCCTCTGCTCTCTCGGTGGTCCTGGGTTCAATTCTCGGGTTGAGCACTACTGAATTGTTCTAATTTAGATTTTCTAGTAATGGCTCGGAGTCTGGATATGTGCCCGGTGTATGGCAATAGGCTCACCACCTATT
>DWFO01006038.1:0-10141 GCA_018246595.1 Mimoniades nurscia nurscia
ACCCAGTACCTCCCGTTCGGCAGTCACACTTGCAACCAACACGATCAACGAAGCAGAAAAGTAGAACATATTGTAATTACTTGTATTTATTCATTGGATATTCTCTTAGGTATTTCAACATTTCACAATGAACGAAGCTTCTTAAAGCGTTTACAAGCCATCCTACACGTTACTGCTATCAAAAGCTCGTGGATCGCGGGCCGATAAAATGTCGATAACGTATAAAATGCATAACACATTGTCTCTATGATATCCGGTACCAATTTATTCACGCCGGATCAAAATTAAAAGTACTTTCTGTATCTATGTGTGCGATACGAATAAACATAATAGAAAATCCATAATAAAAAATTGTTCCTGTTTTTGTAATATGTTTGTTCCTGTTACATTATAATTACTATCTGTGTTGATGTTTTGATGTATTTTTGTGTTTTAGTTTTCAATATGTGGTACTATTGTTACCATCGCCGAACTACCTGAGAAAAAAGTGGCCTCACTGAAAATCGGTAGCTGTGAGTCATGTGTGGCTAACCACAAAACAGACTGAGTATAGACCCTTTCCATCGAGATGCTAGTTTGTTCTCTTATTTATATATTTAATGTACTGTGCATCATTAAGCGAATAAAATTATTTTTTTCTATTTCTTAAAACTATAAATCCTGCTAACAAAAAGTGTCGCATCAATATCGGATGAAGTGTAAGCGCTTTTAAATTATAAAACCGTTTTAACATTGAATTTGGCGGCGTATATTTTTATAGTCAAGAAGATAGACATGAAGGATGTCCGATTAAAAAATTAATAATACAATATTATAGTGATTGACGATTTTAGAACTTTGAGACTGAAAAGTAAAATAGAATGTTATTTCTAATTTTCGACCTTCAGTCTCAGGCATTTATAGCACACTATCTCTACTTGAAGTCTCCAAATAGAATACAATAAGCAACCAAATGGCAGACCGTGACCTCACACAGAACCCTAGAAAGAATTTCACTTCGAGTGTCAAAAGACTACAGCGGGTAGAACATTTCTTACATGTAATAAAAAAATTCAGTATAACAATACAAGTACTCGAAGAATTGCTGTTGCATAACGGTAACATTATTTATATTAAGGATAACATTACGTAAAGATCTTGCTTTATGATTTTTTGCTAAACCAGATTAGGCGGTTGCTAGCTTAGAAAAAAAAATTGTCACCATTTCGCAGACACGATACCTATTTCTTTGTGCGTGTTCAAAAAGTAATTATTATTAGCCACATGTTGACTTTTACTTTTGCGGTACGAACGAACGAGGAGATGATATATGGGATACGTGACGGAACGGAAATGTAACAAAAAAAAATTGTTACAAAAATGTTACCAAGGCGTGGTCACGCTGCTTTTAAAAATCACATATTTATAATGTATAAGTAATGGAAGTGCCTCGTTGGTCTAGCTATTTATCCCCGCGTTGGGTTCTTTTGGGTTTCACTACTTTGAAATTTTTAGTAGTAGCCTGGAGTTTTAATTTGTGCCCTGTGCATGATTATCACCGCACCCCCTACTTCCTGGTTATATTTGGTTTTTATGATTAAATGAGTCAATAAGTTTTAAATCTCTTGTTTGAACCTTTCAGAGCTTACATACGGCATACGAAACGGATTATTGATATAAATTAATGGCGCCTTGTAGACTGCGCCGCTTTGGACACTCCAATGCTTCGTTGATTCACATTTCATGTTACTGACTTTAAAAGTGTATTTTATTTAATCTTACTCAATTATTTTTTTCGATTTTTGATGTGTAATAAATTTGATACGATTTCTACTATATCATTTATATCATAATAGTTCGCGCTAATGCTTGTAAAGATACCAAAGGACTTATTACACTTTTGTTTTTTTTTAATAGTTTATTATTAAGTCAAATAATCAATGCCTCGCGTGACACGTATATATTTGTAAGTAAATATATATATATACATAAATAAATGTAAATGTATGTAGGTACTTGACTTACATACTCGTATATTCCTACTGGAATTATCAGTGCATGTCTCTTTTCGTTTAAAGTGCAGTTTAATTTTATTCTCAAGCAGAAAAACACCAATGATTATGCAGCATTTGAGTCTTCAGTTTGACCAGTACGAGCAATATTCATCATGCCGGCGTGTATTAGAACATTTAGTAGATACAGGGTGTTGATATAACATATTTCTTTTAACATCATCGAATCAATTATTGGTTTAATAAATCATAGATAACATTCCAGCGAAACTCAATAATTCTTACGCGGCGACATAAAAATGTTTCATTGAGTAGCTCTTTATATTCGCACCGAATATTACGGGAGCATACCGTCTCTCCCTCAGGTCTTTATGGTAATGAAGGCCAAAATACATTGGTTGGAGTGGATAATGAAAAACCACGTTTTGATATCAATAATAACATATTTACATGCGGATATAAGTTATTTAAGCAAAGCGGTTATTATGAGACAGCCGCATTGTTGAGTATGTCCATTGAGTTTACTTGTCGTAGAAGCTAAAAGAATTAAATATCTTGAAAGGTTTCTATAAACGACAATTAATTCCAATATATGTAAAGCGCATGTTGTGGTAATGACAGCTGCATGTAACATATGAACAGAATATACATATGCGTAGACAATCATGTTTTTCGCTTACTCAGCCACTAGACAAAGGGATGAGTCAAATTAATTGTTATAAAACGTATACAAACCTTAAAGCTGCTTAAAATAGCGAATATTATTCTTTTTTTAAACCATTCATTTATCCTTCAGTACTAAAACTGTGATTAGGTGTAACAACACACCATGATCATGTTCGTGTAAATGACCTAAATACTATCTTGCAATAATTAGTCCGAGTTCGTACTTATTCTATACAGGGGTAGGCAGAGAGCACTGAGTGACAAACTCTATCGTCGCAGATGGGGTGCATGAAGCCCGACGCACCCTGGACATTGCGATGTCACCAAGATGTCTGATCACTCACGATCAGCCATTCACTCGACGAAGAAGTCACAGATCGGATTTGTTTTTACGATTACTTTTTTTTATCTGACTTCATACGGTCCTTTTGAGAACGATATTTTAAGAAGAGACAAAGGAGCTCATGTTTAAACAGTGTTTGATTCAGGGGTTTCTTTTTTTGTACTATATTTTTTTGTTTTTTGGTTTTTGTTTCAAATACCTTTTAAATTATATATATGTATTTTATTTTAATATTTGTGTGATATTTTTGTTTATTTATTAAGTATTTCGAGTCATTTCTGTAATAAATGGTAACTTTTTATAAGGTTAAATTATGCTCGGTATACCACGAACCTTATTCAAAGTAACAATTGACGCTGACGATCATTTCCGGCGCGTATCTTGGCGCAATGGCGTTAATTAAAAGGCCCGTGTAATCACGCGTTTTATGCCCGCTCGTTGGCTCCACGTCGTTGGGAATCTTGTCGTCCTGATTATACACTCGTTAAGGTGACTCGAGATGGAAAATTAAAATTGTAAATATTGTAAAATGAAGTATAATTATGTAGATAACTCATAATTATGAGATGAAAGACAGAAACGTCGCATAGGTATATTTTAAAAAAGTCCCTTTAAATTTTATTAGGCAAGGAAAGTGCAAATCTAGATTTTTTCTTCATATAGAATAAAAAACAATCTGACGACGACATTAGTTTTAGTAAATATAATAAATATTAGTTTGAGTAAGTTTTAAAATTCGTTATAACAGAGAACAAAATGATATTTAAAATCAAATCCAAAGGTCTCATCAATTTCGAAATACGTTTCCTTTGGCGACGACCGTTCGTTCTTCTCCGTCTGTGCCCCAACTATTATCTCCGGGATAAAAAGTTTCAATAGCCTAAAATTAGTTCCGATACGGCATACTACATTTATATGACGAGGGTCGAGTTCCTCGGCGGGTGAGAGATTTTTTTCATTGAAATAAATCTGAGGATTGCGCTACATTCACTGATGTAAGATAGCGTGACGGTAATAATAATTTAGAGGCACTTCCTATTGGGTATAGGCTTAACTTATATTTTTCTATCGTTTAAAATTGTAATATATTTTTATTCATACTAATGAAATTAGGTCATTTTAGGTAAATATTTCGTGGGACATAAAGAATTATTTTATGTATAGTCTCAGCGCAAAAAGACAAAATGTCTACGAGAATTATTTGGGAGATATCTGATTGATGCAAATCTTCACGTACCATCAGATAAACTTGAAATATCGTCGCGTGGATATGAAAAATTTTGCTAATATCGTCCCCTACCTGATAGATTCCGACAATTTATTAACTTAATACCTTAATGGAAATCAAATGAAATCCACGACGAGAATTTCTTTCTCTTAGGGAGCGTTATTGATAGGTTATTTTAAGAGGTTTGTTGAAATACTTTCATCAATTCCAAAGTTTCTTGCGCCTGTGAACGACTTTGACTGAACGACATTACGAGGTATTTAACTTTAGGAGACTTGGGTACACTCGTATATCATCGGCATAATCATAACTTGTATTATAAAATTACATTTTTTCGATCGAAAGATCCAGTTCAGTGGCGTGGCAGTGGAAAAGTCTATGTCCAACAGTGGACAGGAATAGGACAGGATGATGTTTTGGATATGATTTTCGTGTTATATACTAAATTTACAAGCCACTGATTCAATAACATATATTGAAAGTTGGAGTAAGCAACAATACTTCATAAATTTCAGATCAAAATAAGTTCCATAATTTGATTATGGTTTATCACAGGTATTATTTCCATCAGTATTTATTTACATTTCTATTAGTTTTCTACGCTACCTCTATTTAAAGCCACACGCCAGATCTATTTCTATACAAAGTGCAACTGCTAAGATTGAGTACACAATTAGTTCAGGAATACAAAGCAGTTACTGTCTCGCGGGAATAACAGTATCGTTCGAATTAAGCTAATCCCCAGTTGCAGCTTAATTACCATTTCTTCAAATGCCAAGGATGAGTCTTTGTGCGCGGCGCGTTCTGCCAATGCTTTTAGGGTCTCCCCTCTTTGAACACTGTTAAATCTGACGACCGGTTTGCTACTCGTATATACAAGCGTTTAAAGCTTAACAGCATCTATTATACGAATCCGTGTAACAATATTCTTGTTGTATGTTAATTTGGTACTGAAATGTTAAATGTATAATAAAAAAAAAAAAAAGTAACTTCACTTGTATACTTGCATTGTTAAACATTTCAAAATAATATACATTGTTGAAACTAATTTTGTTTCCGCGCCATACTCAGCGGTCTAAAAAATCTACGCTAATTTGTCGTGCTGTGGAAAAGGTTTTTTGTATATATTCACCCATGCTAACAAACATATATTTAATATTCTTGCATGCATCGCCTAGCCAGCGAGAAATATAGCTGGATAGATGGAATGGTGGCTGACCGGCGAAGGATAAAGTGGCAAACTCTCTTGTCGGAGACAAAAATCGACTTGAGATTGTTGCGCTCAATTTCTTGTTCTAGAATTCTCTATAAAATTTTTGGTTACGGACTACTGCAACGCTTTCCGGTTACCAACAGTTCCGTTACCAACAGTGACGAAACATTTGTTGTAGTTATTTCCGTTTTCTCTCAGAGTATACCATAATATGATTCTCTGCATATTTCATCAGGTCACTGCCAGTTGTTCTTTTAAAGTCATTTTAGATCGCAGCGCTGTTTTATGAAACAGATACATACTAATGTCATGATGTACATTTTCTGTGTATACTACATTATATCATTATCGCATTGAATATGAACGGATACGTTAGTTTTTCCAACGCCGATAAATGAACGAAGACCCTCCAATTGGCACCGACGATATCTAGCATTCATTTCCTTGAAACTCAGTAGGTCATCAGATAAGCTGCTTGTAGAAGTCGAATAGTACCTAATTGTTTGTGCTCTAGAGAATTCTATTGTCAGCGGAATTATATTCATTGGATATGCACTCTGATCAGATTTTTTTTTTTAATGTCAGTATGTTTTTGGAAAGCTTAAGATAAAAAGATACATCTCGTTTTAACTATGTAGCCATGGCTATTAAGCAAAGACGGAATGTGGTCGATTACCATTCAGAGTAAATTATACATATATGTACTTGTCGCTTATTTTTTGATGTGATAAAGAATATTTATGTAGTTTAAATCCCTTAATAAATTCCTCATTTACAAGAAGAAATTTTTCCTCTTGATCAACTTCCTTTACTCTTGGGTCCTTTCCAGCATCATTTACGACTTTAACGTTACTCTTGTAAGAGTAACTTGAATGGAGCTTTCAATACAGCAATCTAAAATTTTTCGCAAAATAATTATTTATAAATATCAATACGCACGTGTACAAAAAGATTTAGGTGACGTCATTCTCATCTTGGAAATTGAATCATTAACATTTTATGTAAGCAGACGTAAACTCCAAGCTTCGTTTAATTATAATTAAGCTTAGTGTGTACATTAGTAAGTATTCATATTGTAAGGGTCCGCAGACGTAACTGGTGAAACGTGGGTGTGTGCTACATTCCTCCGCCTACCCCCTTGGAGATTACAGGCGTGATTTTACGCCTTGATAATTATTTAAACATGAATCTGTATGCATTTCTCTATCCTTTTTCTTTCACCAATACTTTTTAATCCAATCAATTTATCTCGGCAAACAGGTATAATTCAATCACAATGATTTATTATTTGTGAAAAAGGTAAATATTGTATTGTAAACGGAATTCATGAAACACCGACGGTCGAATTTCAGATATCAGTGTTCAGTGCTTACAGCGATTAAAGCAAGAATAAATTGAATGGCTGAAGGGCGCGTCGCGGACTTTACTTAAAGAGCTTTTTCATAAGGCTTTTATTGCACGCACTCTTTCACTCTGTTTACTACTTGGTCACGTCCTGCAAATAAGGGGGCTCGCGCGGCCCTTTTATTAAAGCCTATTTTAAGCTTTTTTACCTTAAGGCGGAACGGCATAATGGTTACTCTTGATATTTTATGAGCAATAAACTTTAATGAGCTGTTTGCTATTTGGGAAAACGGTTTGAGCGCTAGACATGATTTCTGGGTTGAAATCTTCTCAGTTTATTTATGATATGCATCTTTAATTTGAATAATAATAGCTGCTTAATATTGCATTACATATAAACTTATGTTGTGATAGACATTTTTATATGTCTATCACAACATAAGTTTCCCTCCCGACAACGACCTACGTACAAAAACTTTGTACCTAATATGACAGCAGTATTTAAGCTATTTAACCGTAACTTAACGTAACATCACGACTGTATTTCCCCGGAAAGAATAGGCAGGAGAGATTAATGCACTCGCAAGCTTCACTAGTTGTGTTACACGTCTTATTGAATACGAGTGAAGCCTCACAGACGCCAATCTGGGAATTTAAATGAGATGCTTCTGGGAATTTAAAGCTGCCCGATCCCTACGATCAACTTCTTGATCTGCGGTCGCGCTTTCAGCCATTAGACAAACGTGGCAGTCAACCTAATATTGTTAAAACCATTGGTTTCAAGCAGTATATCCTGATTGTGTTCGCAATGAAAATCCACAATGTAACTTATTGTAACTGAATGTAAACCGAGGGTATAATAATATGATATTTCATTGACATTTTTGATAAAAATAAGACACCTTATTTTAATATGACTGATTTTTGTACGATCTTTTTTTTCAATAAATAAACTTTTATACAATCTCTCAATTGTTTAGAATCTTCGAAATACTTTTTGCATCACCCTACGCTCACTCCGAAAAAGTACCATTCGAACAGAACCGCGCTAATTGTAAGGTTCTTCAAAGGTAGCATTAAAAGGTGTTAAAAGCACTGTAAGGACAACGTTAAAGTCGTATAGAAGTCTGTCACTAATAGTAAAATAATCAAACCATAGATAATGGTAATGCAGAAGTGGATGATTTGACTCAAGTGTATTAACTTGATATTCACATGTTATAAGTTATTTGTTCCTTAAACAAGTGATCATTTTAATGATAATAATGATTTGGTCAAGTGGTCAACTCAACAATGTCGTTTGTCTCTTATCGGGCCAGCGAGATGAACTTCTGTCACGTCTATGGTCCGCGAACAATCGTTATCATAAAACTGGACACCGTTCGACCCACGAACAGCCATTAGTTACACGATGTTCTCTTTCATGTGACCAGTGAAGCGTTTTCAGTGATCGAACCTATTATTGACCGTACGTACTCTTTTGATGACGTCAGATTACTGTAGTGCGTACTACATCTTTCCTGTACAATTCATCCTCAAGGAGGATTATAATAGGACGAATGTTACGCACGAGTTCCGATTCAATATGTAAGATGTTCTGAAATTCTGCACGGCCATGTTTTGATCGTCATTAAAATAAATTATTGATATACATAATTATATAGATTGATATAGATATATACAGGGTGGCGTTAGAGGCAATTAAACCCAGTGCTGGGAGATAGCGCATTGGTGTCTAGATGCAGCAAAATGTGCTGGCCGCCTATGAGTAGCAACGTATTCATTGATATAATATGTACCTATGTGCTCTGCGATCCCCAACCCGTGTGTCCAGCGTTGGGATAGACATTACCACGCAGGGGTGGCCTATGTCCAGCAGTGGACAACAATAGGCTAATGGTGATGATGATATGTATAGATCCTGGTCAATAACTTTACATTATAATGTCATATCTTGGACCTGGCCTAAAATAAGTTATATATCTAGCGGATTTATTTCTTTTTGTTTATAGACAAAATGAAACTATGAATATAGGAAATCAAATAGACTTTACGTAAAAATAAACTTACCTAAACCTATTATTGAATGAGTAGATATTCCACTTGCTTCTAAGTAAACTTCGAATTACAGACATTAGTGTATAAATCTAAGGAGTATGCGTCGATTATAAATTTCATGAGTTCTGTTTAGAACACAGAAAGGATAAAACGTCTCGAATGTTCGAACGTTAATCGGAAAGAAAAACAAAACTCACAACTAAATAAGTCATATTTTAAATTATCTTAACACATTATAGGCACATAAGAAATAATATTTCACAGTGCAATATATTTTGTTATATATTATTTAAATTCTAATGGACACCCGAATACGATATTGCGGTATCAATTAGCTGTTTCCATGTAAATGAGAATATCATCTGACGGCAATTAAGACATGTTTACAAAACGAGATAAACTATAACATAACAGTGAATGGCTTGTTGTGTACAGTTTTGACAAGCGCTTGAATAGGGGCCGGTACAGTCGCGCCCGAAAATGACATGTGAGCTTAATGCTAATTAACACCGTTTGATATAGATATATATTTTTTAAACTCTTATTAATGTAAGCGCATAAAATGCGTTAATAGCCTGAAAAGTACTACTCTAATTTATTTTGCAGTTGGAATACATACAACAACTGTTATATTTTAAATTTGGAATATAGAACGGTGAATGGCGGAGAAAAACTTATGTTTCGATAATAGTTAAAGTAGAACACTGTACAATGTTACGATAAATTATTTAAACAAGATGCACGATGAATTAATAAATAGTAATAAGTTCACATACATACTATTAGGGTATACAAACTCAATTGCGGATTTTTTTATCACCTGTTGCAAATCTCTTTTAAAATCAAATAAGGCATTTTTGTACACGAATAACCGTAAAGAATGATGGAAGATTTAAAAAAGCACATACTAATCCTCTGTCTGTTGGGAGACTCAGGAAGTAATCGGTGTCACATGACATAAAATGTACTATATCGAACTGAATGAACGAATAACAGAATGATTTATTTTATGATTATAGTACCTACGTATGATTGTATAATTAATTTTATCCTTTTTTTTCTTGTTGTTCCATTGTTCTTTATCGTATAAAAGATTCTCTTTCTAAATAAACAGCATATAGAACAGTGCTGCAAATTTAAGAACATGACAAAGTTTGTCTTTATATTTGCGTAATATAGTTTCCGAATAAGCGTTAACATTTTTTTTTGTGCAGAAACGTAACAACCGCCTGTAATCCTCGAAGTGGTAGGCAGAGGAGTGTAGTATACAACCCTGTTACACCAATTACGTTTACGTC
>DWFO01006039.1:0-10141 GCA_018246595.1 Mimoniades nurscia nurscia
AAAAGTAACTGGTGAAACGTGGGAGTGTTCTACATTCTTCTGCCTACCTCTTCGGGGATTACAGGCGTGATATTACTTTATTAAATAAGAGTTTTTGATTGATAGTAGCATGTAATGTTTGATGTAGCAGTGATAGCTTATTGGTTTGAAATTCGACATCTTACTCCGGGACTTCGGGTTCAAATCCTAGCGCCCACATCTTCACAAAATGTGTGTTTAAAATTTTAATATCACTTGCTATAATGGTAAAAGAAAACATCGTGAGGAAACCTACACACCTTAGAGTTCTAAAAAAAATGGTTCTTTAAGACGTGTGAAGTGTGCCAAGCCGCACTTGGCCAGTATGGCAGACTATTGCCTTAACCCTCTCATTCGGAGTGAACAGTGGAACGATAAAAGGGTTGGAAGATGAAGAAGTTTGATTGATTTATCATATGTATAACAGGTGAAAATGAATTTGGAATACTGACGTATATATTTTGAGAAACACAGGTGAATATTTTCCTGGTCGATTTTTCCATTATTAGATGCCTGGTGTCCATGTCATAAGCTACCTGCAGTGACGTTACAATTATAAGAATATTTTAAACAACTTTCTTTTAATAATTAAAGCGTATTGTAAACAAAATAAATCATAAAATTATAGTGAAACCTAATATAACTAAACGTTTACGTATCCACCAGAGCATTCAAAATGTATAAATATTGTTGAGTTTTGTAACGCCATGGACGTGGCGCGTGGTTCGTGAGCCCGCAGTACCGGTTCGAAGGACTCTTAGCTGCGCCTATCTGGTTTTAGTAAAAATACCGCTGACAAAATATTATCGCGTTACACAAATTATGACAACTTCGCGACCATAGAAAAAATATGGAGAGAAATGACACGTTCAGTTTGTGTCTAATCACATGTTTGCAATTTCATATTACTGTAAATATTTGAGCAGTTTAATATTACGGGGCCGATATCATTTATCTCAGACCTAAAAAGAGTTTTTTTTTCCAAATTATTATTTCTATTGGCTTTATGTTTTTTTCTACCTATGAACACATACAAACACACCATAATAATCGTATATACGGTTATATATCAGATCCTCTTAACAAGCTTATTATATAATAAGATCTGTTATATTACTTCAAGTTTTATGTTCAATTTTCTATGTCAATACTTATTACTGTTTAACCTTGACATTCTTATGTGATTTGTAACACGTCACGTCGGAGTGTGGCGTCTTTGCAAATGAATTGAATATCAAGTTAAACACTTTAATATTATACATATATACGAAGGGAAATATGATAATATTATATCGTCACGCGAGATCCATTAGGAGGTAGGTAGAGGGTATCGATTATTAAATACCTCTATTCTGACATACCTGACGTGCTTTTTCTACATTTGCCATTCTCTTCATACAAAAATATTATAGATTTTTGAATAGCATACAAATTGCGAATTCGAATTGCGCTGTTATTTATTACAAATTACAATTGACTACTTAAAAACTACTGAAAATACCTTCGTGAAGATATTATGTGTAATTACTAATCTCAGGTAAACATAAAACGCTACTGCGTCGTAAGTTAGCAATGCGACATCAGAGTACGACTTCATTAAATTGCGGCAGGCACTGAGATCTGTGATACCAATAAACGGTAAAATACTAGGATCATTTTATACATTTTTTTATGAATTCATTTCTAAAATGTTCTGTACAAAGCGTGAAATGCAAAAACACGAATCATTAAAATTCAGAATAATTCTAATAAATTTTTTTTAATCATGGAAATTTTTAATAATTATTTTATTTATAAATTATATACTATCCATGCCTTGGACTTACATACTCTGAGCGTATTTTAAAAAATACATGTAATTCGTAGACTGGACTATAAAAATAATTGTTATCTCCTGCATGTGTCAGTTTCAATCTAAACAAGTTTTAGTCTAAAGGTTTCGTGAACTTTGAGTGTTTTTAGTTGGTAAACAATATGGGGAAAATAAATTTATTTCTAATTCCTTAAAAACTGTCTGTCTGTATGTATGTCTTATTATTGATACAAATGAATGATACTATAAATGAATGATTCGTCAGCCCGTTTAAGCCCAGTACTGGTCATAAGCCGGCCCTAAGATTTTTTTGTTTACAATCTCCTTAAGGGGAATTTGGACTGGGGATTACAGAACACGATTTCTATCACCTCCTGCGTCCATAGGCGTTCAGGGTATTTGGTCGTGTATAGGTAAGTTGTGTCCTACCGTGATCGGTCAGCGCCGATGCTGTTTCTGCTTGAGACTGGTATCACGGCATGGGGTAGGGAAATATATTCTTTCTTCATCCCGACAAGAATAATGATAAATAAAGCGATGAGGCAGTCAGTAATCTCCGAAACTGGCATGCTTGTATCAAGAAAGTGGTAAACGTAGAGGAAACATGTCACGTTTGTAAGGATAGATATATTGAGCACTCGGTACTCTCTGCCTACCCCGTAAGAGAGCTGGCGTAACGATATAGTAGTAATAAATAAATAACGTTCTGTCTTTTAGATCTCATTAACGCCTTTATGTAGCGTCTGCTTACAAAATAATCGTTTCTCAGAAATGAGTTGTTAACGATCGAATTAGCGATTTATATTATGTCATATGTTGGATATAGGTACTACGAGTACATATTCCGGTATGTACGTTGTCTGGATAAGAGGCACTTATTTGTTTACTACTATTGTACAAATTCTGTTTACTGACTTCGTAGGTCAAATTGTTGCGAGCGTGACTGCCGGTCCAGAGATCCTGAGGACATGCAAAAAAGCTTGATCACGTTGATGACCAAGACCCTCAGTAGTGAGAAAAACTGCTTGAAAAGAGAGAGACAGAGAGAGGTTGTGCTTAAGGAACCAGGGGTTCGCCACTATCTACAATATTTTAGATATTTCTTTAAGTAAATTAATAAAAATATTTTTATCGTTGACGAGAATCAGAAATCCGGATTTAGTACTATACTTTTTTGTACTACTGATGAATTCAACATACATACCTCCATACATATGTATATGTTTAGGAATATTTATTGTGATGACTTCATGCAAATTTAAACAATATTTTTCCGTTACAATTATGCTGATGACGACTACCTGCGGTGTTGTAAATGTGAAACTTTTTAGCTAAGATTTTTTCGGAAGGGATTTGCTGTTTTAAAAACTGTTAGCGCTCTTATTTCAAAAAGTCAGCAAACTATTTTTAGACGCTGTCTGTGGTCTACTGTACTATAAATTGTAACAGAAATAGTTTCGTCTGCTTGCATTCTATCTGGTTTCTAGTAGTTTCAACAGTCTAATAAGTTCGGAAAGCGTCTTATGTGGAGAACTATTTTCGCTCTTCTACTGCATCATCAGCTCCAACAACATCAATCGCCTTATCGTTCCATTGTTGGACAACGGTTTCCATTCAGTATGTGAAGGTTTAGGGCCATCACTGGCTGTCACATTGTCCAAGAGCCGTAGAACGTGGCCACGTGGGCCAAGTGTTGGCAGATCTCATACACCTTGAATAAAATTACGGAGATGTACTCTAAGGTGTATAGGTTTCCTCACGATACTTTGCTTCGTCGTACGACATTCAGTCTATTGAAGACAACAAGTAAACCCTTAATTGAGTAATTAGGCATAGAAACTCTTACACATAAAATTAAATCGGTGTCATGTCACGTAATATTTCTTTTTATTTCGTAACTTTTAAATAAAAACGTTAGTTATCCTGTTTCAGTGAACAGAGGGGTTTCAAAAGTACAAATGAAATAATTAAAATAAATATAGATTTCTCTAGATCATTTGTTTTACTTTTAAACGTTTCAATTTGTTGGTTGGGTTCCAATCAAGTGACGTACTCTTATGTACGCGTATGGTTACTTATGTAATCATTGCGATGTGTAAATAACTTTGATTTTTCAATTAATATTAATTTTGTACGTGTAACGGCTAATTAAAATAATGTCAGTACAGGTGAGTCATGTTTGTTTGCTATATGGAAATCAGTACTTGTAATATACGTAGTTGTTTAAGCTACATAGTAATTGTCACAAAACTTAATAATAACATGCATAATATAGTATGCAAAATAGTTCTGACTGCCTCATTGGTACCACCACTTGGTATCACCGCGTATTCCATAGTGGGACGTAAACGCAACTGGTGAAACGTGGGGGTTACTACATTAGTCTGCCTACCTCTTCGGGGTTATAGGCCTGATGTAACATTTTTTTCAGTCAGCAATTTTGCAGCTAGCATGCAGTTTTAATGAAGTTCATATATTTAATCACGAACAGATTTGTTTTAGTGCTGTTTAAGGTTAGCAACAGGTGTCCATGGGTGGCAGCGATTTGTGGCTGCAGCCTTCTCGTTTCCTACTCTGCTTAAAAAAGTCTTTAAAACATTGATTTCAAATTACACGGGATCATGACAATTTGTAATATTCGTATAATGCATGGACTTTATAGATATCGAAGTTAGCGCTCGTGTGAGCCTTTGTGTGTTGTCTGATCAAGCGCTGGGTCGGGCCGAGCGATGACAGTAATGGATTTGGCTAACCTCACTTGCACTGTTATTATGTTTAATTGAGCGGATTCGTGCTGCGCTGGTGTGAAGCGTTGTAATCAATTTAAATATATTAATGAACTACGATGCCATAAATGTTTAATACATACACATTAACGGAATATAAATATTCTTTATGATAGATCATAATCTATGCACTACAATATGTATTCGATGTTTATGAATTGCTTGTAAAATATATAGAGCGTTATTGGAAATTAGTTATATAAAATATATAAAAACTTATTTAAAATTACAATATATTTTGTACAATGGAACATATTTAATTTCGAGACATTAGTTTGCCTATGATAATGATATCAAGATTATGTATATAATTATATGTATATCATCCCCTGCCTTCCCCATTCCTGCCGCTGGACATACTCGTAGGTGGCTATTGAGCTGTCCCTGTAGCCTGTAGCTCAGGACCAGAATACGAGCTACGGTACCTCCTGCCTGCCGTAAGAGGCGACTAAACGGACGCTTCCGGGGCTAGAGTTGGAGCTCAGACCGCTCTGTCAGCGATCTCGAGAAGGACGACGTTATGTGCGGCCGCGTACTGTCGTGAGGGCGTGGGACGAGGCTTGGTGTCTTTCCCAGAAGAAGGGCTCGCAGGGGCGTCGTGCTAGGAAAGCACCGGTGTATTCCGCTGGAGATCCCGGACTCCGCCTATTACCGCCGTGGAAGGCCACCGTGGGGGTTTTAGTGCGGTAAAGGTCCCGTATAACCCGGCATCTCTCCCATTGTACCCGTATACAAAAAACAGGTGCCTATTGAGTACCATCGCGTGGTGTCTGTGCCTTGTCGCAGCCAGCTTTAGTCTGCAGCCTTTATAGGGCCTACCTATGTATTAAGCGCTTACTGGATGTATTGAATTTCAAATATACCTTATATGAGTATATGAAATTACGGAAGTTATTACGAGGCTGAGTACTCGTATATCATATTTCTAAGCGTGAAGAAAAGAGCTACCGTATTAAATGCCTGTTGTTGGGGATGAGTTGAACCATGTTACATTAATTTTGCAGAGGGTAAATCGTTCTTGGTCGGCATGGCAGACTATGACTTCAATCCCTCTCTTGAGAGGAACCCCGTATCCTGCAGAGGAATGATAAAACAATTGTCGATGATGATCACAAAATTTATAATGTGGTCATGTTAATACAAGGTTTAGATGATAATGACTCCAATAGCATTACTCTTATTTAATGTAACAAATTCTTTGGTTTTAATTATGTGATAAGAAAAAGAATACTTGTTTTAATAAATCATCATTTAATCTGATTACAAAATAAATATACAGTGGTTCAGCTGACTTAAGTAAAAACTGTCAACGTTCTGGTATATTATGTTAAACCTGGAGAAACTCTTTAAATGTTGCTATTTCAGAAATGGAAAACTCTCAACTAAATCTCGTCTATACACTCACTGTATTTAGTAAAAACTTGGTACATATACATACATGGGTACTTTTATATTGAAATGGGTCATCTTTAAATTTATCAAATATAAAAAAGTATTAACAAGTTGATACATATTTTGCAGTATTATGGTTAAAACTAAAGTAATGAATACAATAGAATGGAAAGACCCGTGGAATGAATTTTCAGTATTTAATGTTTTGTGCAGGTAGCCAGTGATGTGCTGACATGCCGAGCTCGGCGCTCCACCGCGACGCGGCCTCCGTGTCGCCCGCGCAGCCCGCGTCCTACGAAGAAGTGCTCGCTACTGTGAGTAAGATTATATGCATATCGGTGGTCATCATTAAAACACACTAGTGTTCCCTTCTATCCTATAAGGACATAGCAAAAATAAATGTTTATTGGTTTTTGTCGAGAAATATATTTTTTTATAAAACATTGTTTTACGTTTTTTTACGTTAAAGTTGGTTTAATGACGTTCTTCTTGAATAGCTTTGTCAAAATTTGTTTGTCTTTTATCATTAACCCGCAGTACTATTGCTCAATTTCCATTCAGGCTCCGGTGAAAGAAACTGGTAAAAATTTAAATAAATTACGTATACATAACATATATAATACCTTTATAACCCGTCGTTTGCTAACTAAATAATAATCTTTTAGTAAACAGGTACGTTTATACAGGCCCTAGATTTCAGTGAGCGAGGTCTTACGGCGCTAAGTCGGGCCTTACGTGGGCGGTTGAGCACTTTACTTGTCGGTCGGCTTTGTACCAGAGTCAATGAATAATTTGATCACTGAATATTGAAATAGCTCCACGAATAATATAAGAGGCTTTAAGGCTAAAATTAACAAATTTCTCCCTTGGGCGTTGCTACCTACTTCACAACGACGATTACCTTTGCGAATTATGATAAATATCTTTACCTAATAGGTATATGAAATTAATATACATACATAAATAGTAATTATAATCTGTTTTGGATGTACACGTATTTATTTCCAATTTCCCAAACAATCTCCATCTATATATGTACATACATATCACGACGTTTAATTTGAGGTATAATTACATATATTATTCCTATTGGTACACTCAGTTATATAATTCGCAAATAGGTATCTGAACTTTGTCAAAACAGCATCAAATAATTAATGGGATTAAGTACATAAATAATACGATGATATTGCAGGTTGAAGTAAAACAGCTAATTTATTTATTATTACACAAAGTTAACGTGTCATCATCACGCCTGGAATCCACAACGAGGTAGGCAAAGAAGTCTAGTAGTGGGCTACTCACATTACTAGAAAACTTAAATTAGAAAAATCCAATGAAGCCCGTCTCGGGATCCCATCCCAGGATCTCTCTATCGGCAATCGCGAGTGCAATCAACACGACCAACGAGGCAGTAAATACAATAAATAACATGTAAAATAAATATTTTTAATCATCACCATCAACCCTTTTATAGTCCACTGTTGGACAAGAGTCACCTGTCAGAATAAGGAGATTTAAGGCCATAGTCTGCCATGCCGATCAAGTGCGGGTTTGCAGACTTTACGCTTTACATTACGTTTTAAAGAATTCTAAGATGAGTAGACTTTCTCACAATGATTTGCTTTACCGCTACAGCAAGTAATATTCAGTCTTAAGAGGCACATTATTGTAAAAAGCTTATGGGCAACGATTTGAACTCAGATCTGCTGGAGCGGAAAAATGAATTATATACTACTACGCTATCGCTGTTTTTTGTATAAATATATAGCATGAACAGTATGTGAAGAGGTGTTGCAGTGTATAGACACACAGCAACATTACGCGGAGGGAACGAATCGGTGCTTTAAACGGTTATCACCTTGGCGTAGTGTTTGCACGTTTCATTTTTACGAGTGCCGTGTATCGCACTGATACGGCGCGGCGCGGGCGCCGGCGGATTTGTTCGCTATACGTCACGTACGGCAGTAGCGACTTGGGAGTTGTGCAGACGGGCTACTTGTGTACGCTACAGTCGCGTTAACTGTCTTAACTGTAGAAGAAGCACGTCTGGTTTCAAATACAGAACTATTTGAGACTCGATCCCACCTGTCTACCCCGTAAGGGACCTGAAGCGATAATATTATGATAATAACATGAATATTATAAGTTACCAAATATAAATGGTAATAAATCATTCTTATAAATAGCTCATGAATATCAACAACTTTGTCCATTGTTATTTTTGTATTAGGCTTTGGAGACGGAAATATACTTGAAGGGGAGTTGATTAAATTGAATAGCGTTTATAATTGTATGGTTTATGATTTACAAGTGGTTCGTTCCGGCCGCGCTACCGTTCGTTATAAAAGTCGCGCGTGTATTCGTAACTTCGCGAGCGGATTGCTCTATTGTGTGAATGGAAAATGTCCATTATAAGGCAAACGGACGTGTAGTACAATCCGTACAATCCACCTGCATACAATAGCTCGGCTTAGTGTACTGCAGTTCCCAGCATCGCGCGGCCTTCTCTCTCTCTTGATTACGCTGGGAATTAATTTGAGACGAGAAAAGAAAATCGTTATTTTGACACATTCGTGCACCGTGACATAGTGACACGCGTATGTCGCAGGAGTGTATGATAACGTGTGGTGTGATAAATACGTGCCTTAGTGTTAATAAAAATATTGTGCAGTGATATTTTTTCAGTTTCTTGCAGTGATCGATAATATTACTTCATCTTTTAGTGCACCGCGCAAAATGATTATTTTGTTACACGTACAGTAACATTGTAAACAATAATTCGCTACGGGCTATAAATATAAAAAATAATTGTTTATAAATATAATAGCGTTAAGCGGAATCTTGCGTGCGTGCTGTTTGTTAATATCTAAAGCCTTGGCTCTTTATTATATCGAGAACGATCGCGTTAAGTAGCCGATGAAGAATGTAGTGTTACGTTTTTAGGAACTAATCGCATTCAGTCACGATATGGGTGCATTGTTTAATACATTCAGATGTGCCTACGTAAAACGGAAAAAGTTGAACGGTAATGAATCATAGCGTTAATTATGTAGCATTCGGCAATTAGCGTGTGAGGCGCATTGTTCGGTAAGAATTCGGCCGCGGAGAAAGCAGCAAGTTTGTTTATGGTTTAATTTCGGGCGGTCAGATGTGGTAATCGACCATCTTGATTCAATACGCGTTCATATTGAATCTAATTTGAATTTAGAGCGTTTTTCTGTAACTGAAATAGTTAACGGTGTACATACTAAATCGAATGCATTTGTCTTTAGCGTTCCGTAACTCCAATAGACAACAGAACCTCTATACAAATGTCATATCGCCTAATTTTTTTAACGGTCAATCGTTATAATTTTAATTTCGCAACTGTATAAAATTTTGTATATGGAATAATAACGTAATTAAGCAGTGTATTTTTTGCAACTGAACGTTGTGAAACTTGAAGTATACAACAATATAATGTATATATTTCATTTTATTAACAATGTATTCAAGAGAAATTATAATGATTAGATATGCCCTCCTTTACGGTCGGATTGAAATAATAATGAAAACCCCACATCTGGAGATATACAGATTTTTTTATTAATTTACTTAATTAGTATTTTATTATATTGTAATGTCGGTATATTTTGTATTTACGAATATGTATACTACGGTACTGGCGTCTACTCTGTTAAATATTTCCTTTTTAATTAGGATCTTACCACTGTAGGTGTTTATGTTTGTCTTTAATAAACTTTAAAATTCAACATTTTTTAACGTCTCAAGCTTCTTACACTTTAGTTATTTAAGCTTCAAGGCAAATATGTACTTTAACGAAATAATACAAAGTTTGGGACTTCTATATGTTGGTATTAGGTACGTGCGATAATTCGTATTAAACTCTACAGAAACGTTCCGTTGCCCATTCCGCTCTTTTTAATGGATTTTTGTAAGTCAATAAGTTACTAGTCCTAAGTAGGGTCTTAGAAGGAGCACCACTTGGCCATAGTACGGGGACCATTGTTCGTTAGTGTATGCCTCATCTGAAAACTGAGAATGTCTTCTCAAATGCCCTACACAGCGCGCTGTGCCGGAAATTTTCAAAAAGCTTAACGAAATGTGCTGTTAGGACGAACAAACAAAG
>DWFO01006040.1:0-10141 GCA_018246595.1 Mimoniades nurscia nurscia
AAGCCGTTTCGGAGGAGTATGGCAACGAAAACTGTGACACGAGAATTTTATATATTAGATAAGGCTGTGAATGCTTAAAGCTATTTATTGTTTTATTAATGAAAATAATCAAAAAACAAAAAATTAACACCAATACAAAACATTTTCAGAGACGTTTTAAAATCATATACATATGTATATAATTTGTTTGACACAATTGTATATGAAGAGAGTGATGAATATAAAAGAAATCTGTCAGTTCAGCACGAATAAAGGTATTTAAGGTAATTCTGCCTGCCTTCTAAGTGACCTAGCGTGATAATGTAGTAATAAATCATTAAAATTCTAGTTATTGCCTGGAGCGTGCTATCCTACGACTGGCAGATCGGACCAATCGCTGTCCGTCCGTGGCGGATCCTGACCGCCGTGTACGCGCTGCCGCTCGTCGCGGTGGCGCTGGCGCTCGCGTGGACCAACGAGAGTCCCAAGTTCCTTTTAGCAAACGGCAAGCCGGACAAGGCTCTGGACGTCTTGCGACACATCTATGCGTCCAACACGGGCTTAGATAAAGAGATATTTTGTGTGAGTATGCACGACAACAACGAAATATTAAAAATTGTTTTGTCTTGTTCATTTATTATACATTTGTCTCATGGCACACACACACATATCCCTCATAGCGGATAATCCAGGCCTGGTGCATTTTTCACTATAGTAGGCTAGAGGATTCGAGCATAATTAGGTTACAATTTCATATTCAGACTAGACAACTGAAAAGTGAACCTAGTACTTGTTTAGGGCAATCCGAAAATATCTTACAATTCATAAACTCTCAGACCCTATCCTAGACTGCAGATATATTGAAGTTTAACTCGTTGACTTAATTTTTATTTTCATGTTTAGTTTTGTGTTGTCCGCTAATTGAATGTTTTTTCTTTCCTTCTATTTTGTATATAATTTTATGTAATTTATGTACCTATGATAGCAGGCTGATCTTATCCAATCTATAAGTTACCTTAGAGTGAGATCAAAAATCAATTATTGTATTTTCTTCAAATAAATAATAATTGTTTTTAATTAATTAATTTGGTATAATTTAGCTGCATTTGAACTGACCCAAGACATGATTATTAACTGAATATTGTCAATTGTAGGTAACACATCTGACGCTAGGCCCAGACGCGACATCCCTGGAAGATGGCCAGACACAAGCAGGTGACAACGGGACAGAAAACAAGGAGTCATTATTAACCCTACTTCAACCACCGCATCTCAAGTGGCTGGCGTTGACTGGATTCCTCGCGTTCGGACTCTTCTCATTGTGAGTTTCTTAAGCTCTATTAAACAAGATAAATTTTTTATTAAACAAGATACTTAATAATTAAGATTGATGAGAACCAGAATAGAGGGAGATCTTAATTTCAATATTCAATTACATTACGCCGAGAAATGGCATGTAATGTAATGGAATCATTATAATAAATGAAATTTGAAATGTATAATGTGAAGTACAAGCTAAGCTACGTATTTGCTAATGTTGTAGTGATACGAAAATTGAAAGAAAAATGTAATGGAGCTTTATGTCTAACAAGGAATACTTCCAAAAAACTTAACTTACCCTCACTTAATAAGGAATTACATATAGTAATACATTGTCAAGTAAAAACAATTAAAAATCAATGTCTTGTCGTTTAACGTTAATGTATACCTACTCTCTGAAATGTGAAATACGAGTAGGTACATGAATCTATAACTATTAGGAAAATTTGCATTTACGCACACTTAACGATGAATCTCACAAATCAATACCTTTTCAGATTGAACGGCCTGTTTCTGTTCGCACCGGACACTATTAACAAGATAATGTCGCAGCCAAGGGATCAAAATGCAAATCTATGCACGCTAATACATCTAAATGAAAACAATGTTAATAAGGTATGTGTGTTGTGAGTAGAAATATTTTCTGTCTTAACATTGTAACTGTAGAAAAAACAAATCATGTGATTATGAACGGTGTAAAATTTTAATATTGAACGTTAGATGTACCAAGTAACACTAACTTATACACGTAGAAAAAGTTGCCTAGCCGAATGGACGCCAAGAGAATAGAGTAGCAGATAAGCAGACAGCTGTCTCACGTACGCTGATCATGGACATCTGCAAGCAAACTGAAATAGAGCTGTAGGAATGCAAATTTAGTATCAATTAATTTTTATCTGTAGATATATTCAAAGTATCAGTGTAGAGGCGGAGTAAGAAGATAAGAACACATTCCTCGACCCCGTGCTGGGATACAGGGTGTCTGCTTAGGCACAGCTGCACGCCCTTGTCGCCTATATGCAGCAGCGTAGGCGGTGGGAGAAGCTGTGCTCTGCGATCCCCAACCCACATGCCCAGCGTGGGGATTTATAGCCATCCACCGTCAGAAAATAACTATGCCCACCAATAGACTGTAATAAGTTGATGATGATCACTTAGACCCCTTACATTTGGTTTTAATAACCCTAGTAAGGAAATATTTGAAAATAGTCTCGCAAAGGCTCCCAACCTGTTAGAGAATCCATGACCACGACTACTCTGCCAGAAGTACATGACTAAGAAGAAGAAGAATATGCTCTTGTATTGTTGTTAATACTTGTCATCAGCTTGCCGCGAAATAATAATAATAGTTTAATTATGCATAACTGTAGTTTATGACATTCATATCACGGTCAGTAACATGAATGTAGTGTCTGATGAAACCCGTTAATGAATTGCATCAATCAATAATTAAATTATGATTATTCATGATTTACACCTGGGTGTCTATAAGAAGCGGAATAAATATTAAGAAATCGTTTAAATCGTTTAAGTACTTATGGTATTAGTATACCTACAGGCAATGCAGAGTTTAACTCGACTTCCTCGTCGGCGAGTGGTTGTAAGCGTGAATCGTAATCGAGGGGTTCTAGGTTTGATCCCCAGTTCGCGGTACTATTGGCTTTTCACATTTGAAATTCCTAGTAGGGGCTCGGAGTATGGATTTGTTCCAAGTTAAATATATTATACTTTGATGTAAATGTAACTGGTGAAAAAGGCGTGAAGATAAAATTAATATTAACTACATTTTTATCTTTATCATAAACCCTTTTATCGTTATATTGTTAAACATGGATCACTTAAGACCCGGTATAAGTACACTTAAAAATTCGAAAAAACAATTTTCAAAATGTTATTATACTGTTTTTGTATCACCAATGATATTCAACAACCCGAATAAAAGCGAGTATTCTTAAAGTGAGACAAAATTCAAAATTCATACTTGAATTTATACAAAGAAAATGGAGAAAAAGACAGAAACGAAATGAGAAGGGTGGAATTCCTAATTTCATTTCTTGGAACAGCTTTTTTTTATTAATTCATTAAACCATAATGCAACATCGCAATTAAACCATACACGATTTAATAAGCTACTGATTAACTATTAATTAAATTATTGGTCAAACTATTAATAAGTACAATTTTTGATTAAACGATTAGTTAAGTTATTGACTGAACAGTTATTCAAACTACTACTAATAACACTGCATTTAAACACTTCGCAGACTAGTGACGAGACCTGCGTGGACGACATGTCGTTCAGCGCGTTCCGCATCATGGTGTTATCTGGCGTGGTGTATGGGTCCCTGGTACTGGCGGTGGGCTTCAGCTCGCTCGCTAAGAAGACGCTTCTCATCACTATGTACACCCTCGTTGGAGTAACGAGCCTTATATGTGTTATCACTGAAAATAGGTAACCATTAAAAGTACCCTTTTAGTCACGCTTTATCAAACCTTAATGTATATTTCCAAGTTATGAAGCTATACGAAAATACTTATTTATACTGCTGAGCAGTAGAGTTTACGCTAATATATTTCAATTTTAAACTATCATAATTTTGTTTTTGCTTAAATTTATCTATGCCAAATTATTTTGACATGCAAGATCATCAAAGGAATGATCTGCCCTTCCCATCAGACAACATCGCAACCAGCGCTAATCTACCATATCAAAATCACGCAATTATGCAGTCACTTTATCTCTTCTCTTAGCTAGGTATATATACATATATACTTCATACTGTGATGTAATACGGTCGGTTTTCCTCAATCTTATTCCTTTATCTTTTGTTTAATCTACATGCTCAAGTACTTGCGAACTGTTTATTTATTGAATGCAATATTAGTGTCAGATTACGTCCGTATGCCAATAATGTACTTATATGTTTTCTTGTTAATGTATTTGTTAGTAGGTACCAAAGAAATCTATTTTATAGGATAATGGCAGGGGTTGCCATGTCGACGCTGCAGGTCACCGCTCTCGGCATTGGACCACTCACGGCTTACGCTGTACATCTGTTTCCAACAAGGTTGAGGTAAGACACCCTGCTTTGATTTACTTAATTACTTATGAAAATATCGTAGACCAAACTGTGCGTCTTAGAGTTCTCTAAAAAAATGTCTTCTAAGGCGTGTGAACTATACCAAAGCGTACCTACTTGGACAGCGTGTCAGCCTATGGCCTTAACTCTTTCATTTTGAGTGGCGACCCGTATTCCTACGGTGAAACGATAAAACGGTTAATGACGATTTACTAGAAACCATTTTTAGCGCAATCCAAAACCATAATCAAATATGTCGTTCCTCTTCTAGTTTCGGTCGATATCAAAACTTCGATCAGACTCTAACTAGCACTATTGGTCAACTATCCACAGAGTGTTAACTATCTACAGAGTGACCAAGTTCTGATCTTCCTAGTTTTAAAGAAATAATAATATTCTGAGCCGTATTTAATATGTTGCTTCGGAAATTGTACAAGTATGAAATGCAGACTACGGGACTTACTTCTATTGTACAAATATGAAATGCAGACTGCGGGATATGTAACTACCTACAATCTCACATACATCAAAGGTCTTTTATACATATACATTCTTTAGTCTCGTTAAACTTGTTGCATGTTGAATTCGCTAATACCTCAGTTAATGACCGAATATTTTTATAACGTAAACCGTATAAACTCGACGCTGAAGACGACGTCAACAACAATAACAGGAAACACCCGAAGCGTAAACATCGTAAAATAACTTTCTTGCTGTTATTCACCTGCCGCGATAAAACCTTGTGCTCAACAAACACTTTAATCTGTACATTACACAAACTATTAATTTTCATCGTCAGCTGGGACGATTGGCATAAAATCCCATTTAGCGACAATAAAATAACAACAACAACAATAAAGGATAAATAAATAAATGAACAACATAAAATTTCTATGCTTCTAATTATATTCGATTATTTATTTATTCAATTATTTATTATGGTCTAAGGTCCCGCTATATGTATAACGACCTTCACCGAATTGGTTAATGGATTTTATATCAATAAATACATATGTATATTGCAAATGGGTTGACTAAAAGATTTTAGTCCAGAATATTAATTAATTCAGAAAATGATTAATTAACATTTTTTTAATAAATCTAGTATTTAAAGGTATTATAACGACATAACCCCTTTTACTACTCTGCCTTCTATACAAAAAGAAAACGACGTAACGTGATCGACAATGACACATGTATTTATGCGATATTTACCTATACACAAAAGTATTAACATATTCCATGACATTGAAATTCGCAAATAGAACGAGAGGCAAGTCGTTATTGCATTTTTTCTTTAGATTTTTTATCAACTATTCACATAGTAGACTTCCGCATGTCATTTAGATTGTATTATTTTCCTAATTAAACACCTCTTATGCAACAGTTACTGTTAATTTCGCAACTTGTTTATATCTGTTGAAAAATTAAATACATGTCAATTAAACGTAATTTTGGAGTAGGTATTTGCCTTACCCTTGCTACTTGGTACCCTTTGCCTACCTCTTCGAATATTACGGACGTGATTATACGAATTATGTATGAGATCGCCCTATGATAGGTGTCCCCGAGAAATAATTTCAACCTTACTTTATTAGTATTTTAAAACGATATTATACACACAACTAATCGTGACTCGTCTTAATATTTACTTACATTCAATAATATTATTGTATATTTTAAAAAGTAATGTGAACATAAATTTTATTTTAACATGAAAAGCTTTCTGAGGATTAACATAAATGATTTGTCTCCGCCGCGACCTTGCTCCAGCCGAGGGAGGTCATTACGAAAGTATCTCGAATAGGTCCGTAAATAGTCGAGCTATTAAGGGACAACATACGTGAAATAAAACTGCACATAATTACATATGTATGAAGATAAATGACAAATATTACTTGTCACAAATACATGTCTATCAAAATAGCCATGTTTATTCATTATTTCCTTTCCCCGTTGCGAACTGAGTTGGGCTGGGCGTGAAAGATCTTATAGATCATTACGTGGATTTGAATAAAATTTCGCTACAATTATACGACCGGCCGCCATGCTGACGTCGCCCCTCGCTGTCAAAACAATTTTACTCTTAATAAGTAAGGAACGCCAAGTATGTTAACCGCCAAAATTCTTCTCTGAAGTTAAAACGTTACAATAAAATTATTTTGATTGCTCATAACACTAACCTGACAGTTTACAAAAGGGTATTATAATATATTTCACTTTATAGATTTACATGGCATGAATAGTTTAGATTTAGGCTGCCATTCTGAGATCTAGAGTCGAACACCTATCACATACTCTAAATGCGTCATATGCTTATGCCTCATTATTATTAAACACAAGTTGCTGTAATGGTGGCTTCCACGTTTTGTTAGAAAGAGCGTAGTTCGCTCTCCTACGAGCTGAACTGACGACCTGAAGAAGACAGCGGGGTACTGCTGGATTCGGAAGGCCAAGGATCCGGAGAGAGTGGCCAATTAGGGAGACACTTGTCCAGCGGTGAACCTCCTAAGGCTGATTGTTGGATAGTTATAACGGTGAAAGAAAATATCGTGAGGAAGCATAAATACTCACCTTATAGTTTTCCGTAATATTCTCTAAGGGTTGTGAAAAATTCTGAGTCGTACTTAGCTACATTGTCTGTTATGGTTTTAAAAATTATGATTATGAGCGAAGACCTGTCTCCCTCAGTAATTAGGCTCGTGCAAAGCATTCCCTAGTTCAACCAATTCAACCTCTTGTTCCAACCTTCGAACTATGGGTACATCCTCCAATATCAGCAAACACAATATATTTATCTACCTCACACGCCATCTACAAAAGTCTAATTTTCACATACATGTGTTTTATAGATCGTTTTTTATAGACGAATCAAGGTAATTTATGAAGAATTGATTGCGATTGAGAAAAATATTGCTTATATGAACGATATGATATTTTCATACTTTGGGATTTATTTTCAACCCATCCTTAATAACAAACAGTAAACGATTGGTATCTTCATCCTCATCATCATGAAGTCATGATTACAAACAGTAAACAATTGGTAAAGAAACACAAACTGTTTAATCCTATATAAAACTTTATGGTTTTCGGTTGGACATTTTTTGTTAACAAAAAAGTTACCATATCAATCATACATCGAAATATAATTTTATGACATCAAATTAGCATTTTCATACCGGTTCCTTGCTGGACACGTGAACACGTTAAATCTAACCACACCTGGTTTTTGGGGCCCCGATGGGGGTTGACAGATAACACTAGGACAAAGCAGTGAGCATCTTAATAATTATAGACTTATCGTGTTTCTATGAAAACTAAATATATTTGGTATTACGTACGGTAACAATATAAACAAAATATGAGCAGATCGAATTGGTTGCACGTTTATTCTTACGAGTAGTTTTGAAAACACTGGTTTGTGTTATATCGTGGATTTTTTAAATGGTTTTTGGTTTTTATGTACCAGGGCAACAGCAGTGGGTGCTGTGCTGATGTTCGGCAGGATCGGTTCTGTAGTGGGCTCCAACGTCTCTGGCTTGTTCCTAGTCGAATCATGTGCTGTTACTGTGTATGGATTCTCATGTCTGCTGTTCCGTAAGTTATTTTATTTATTGCATCCATTTATAATGGGTGGACTACAAGTCCATATAATTATATAGAAGTAGAAATTAGCTGGAAGCACCATAGTCATTAAGAGGGCGTCGCGGATACTTACAATCTGATAAGTTTTCAGTTCATTAGCTTATTTGGCAGAAAAAATATCAAACCAGTCAAACTATCATTCACTATACATTGATATTGAAGAACACGTCACCGAAAAAAAACGTAAACTCGTGGTAATGACCAACACACTTTTTTTTTATGCGGAGGTATATGTATAAAATATAATTATCATATACAGTCATATATCTACTATGCTTAAGAGTATGCAATTAATTTATGGATATCGTGATACGCACATCCATAAAAATATTGTATATAAAGTAGTTTGTACCATTTTATGTTTTTCCTGTATATTTTAATCTTGTTTTGCAGGTTATGAAACGTATTAAAGGTACACATGCACATACCAAGCTTGTCAAACGTGTAGTAGCAAATAAAATCCAGATAGTACGCAGCTATTTTAAAGGAAAATATGTACGAGTAGAAATGGCAAGCTCATATTGTATTTACTTAGCTATACCAATGCTGATTACTTTTATTTTTTTCACAGTGTGCGCCGGCCTCAGCGTCCTCCTTCCCGGGGACCACATTGCCCGTAACGTCAGATGACAGTCTGACATAAAAACATTTATATATAGATACATATTTTCAATAGGGTAGGCAGAGATTAAGGGTTTTCCCTTGCAACGGTCTTGGCGGACTTCTTTCGCCTGCTCTACATTCATTAAAATTGTCAAGCATGTTCGTGTATTATTTTTGTTTAACCAATATAAGCGTCCAAAAATAAAATCACAGTGTATTGTTTTGTATAGAATGGAACATGTCTCTCTATTTATAATTTATGCTCTGATGTAGGTACATTAGGTTAGGTTATTGTACTATTCAATGCACACACAATCAAGAAACAGTTACGTTGATATTTGATAGAGTACAATAAGACTTTTGTATTGCTTTTGTGAATTTTCTTTTAGACAACCTTACGGAAGAGAAAATAGGTAGACAATAAGAAGGTAATTTTGTTTGGATAACAGCATCTTTTGTTCGTATGGCTTACTGTACCAGCTTTAGTTTGTAACACGTCATAGCATAACGCATTGCAACGTTTTAATCATAGAAGCGTTGCTAATACTGAATCCTTTACACACAATACTATTAAAAAACCCAATGCTCAACACTCACGACATTCTTACTGTTAAACAATGACATACGGGAGGTATAAGGACACCGACTACTAAATATAACAATAATTGTACCTACATTATATTATCGTAATAGTTTGATTGACTTTGGCAAATTATTTTTGTACTTTTTAATGCATTTTAATTTGTGTTTTTTTGAGGTCGGTTTTTTGATTTGTTAAATTTTTTATTTATACAGTAAAAAGTGTGATAAATATTGCTTTTGTTTAGTGATATATGCTCGCTAGAGGGCGCTTATTTACTAGATCTAGCTCTTTATGTATTCGCAGTTGATATTTTTACTTCGAGATAGATCATATTAATTAAAATAATTAACTGGTTCAAAGACAAAAACTACTGTAATCCATAGCTGTAATTTCTTTTAATTAATTCACGACAAGGAAAACCTTGACGCTATAGTACGCTGTAGTGGTTGTTGATAATTGTATGATATGAAAATATTATTATTATTATTGCTCGGATGTAACAAATATATGGTATTATTTGCTCGTTACTTAATAAATAGTACAAATAAATTGATTAGTAATATCCTTTTGCAATACAATACAAAAATATTTGTATCCTTGTAATTATTAATAAATATAATTTTGCCTAAATATTGACCGTCTCGACTACTTTAACGTCTTGTGTTCGATCCCCTGACCGAGTAGCGTAGCGTGGGGGGGCCAGCAGAGGCGGCCCGCCCCGGATGTATTTTTAGAGGACAGCAAAATAGTTTTGGTCGGCGAGGCGAATAATTTTTAAGGCCGAACATATATACGACAAAAGAGGCGACACAGCAGTTTTCAGTTTTTTTGGTCGACGAGATTTTCAGACGGCCTTAAGTTTGCTCGCTGACATTTTCGGGAGACCTTTTTTTTTGCTCGTCTAGACTCTCAGACGGCAAGACATAGT
>DWFO01006041.1:0-10140 GCA_018246595.1 Mimoniades nurscia nurscia
GAAATATAGTACACACCCACGTTTCACCAGTTACGTTTACGTCGCGGGACAAACCCCACTCGACAGAGGAGGCTGTGAATTGAATTATTTTATTTTAAATTGGCGGCGTCGTCGGTCGAGCTGGTTGCAACCGCGACTGCTGGCGATGGGTCCTCGGTTCAAATTCCGGGTCGGGCAATATTGGATATCTTCTTGCAGTGGCTCGTAGACTGGATATGTGCCCGGTGATGGCAATAGACTCACTACCTGTTGTTCCCCTCCTCTGTCTACCTCTTCGCGGAAAACTGGCGTGGTGTTGATTTATTTTAAAGTAAGTTATGAATTTGAACAGCAGCTTCGGATTTCTTTTGATTTGATCTTTGTCGGAGCGAAATAAGAATAAACCCGTGACCACGTGCCGGGATACAGGGTGTTGTAAGAAGCGACTGAACTCGGCGCTGGCAGATTGCGGTATGGCGCGGTCAGCCAGCACCGGCACAGCTAAATAGCCTTGGTCGCCTATCAGCATCAGCGTAGGCGGTGATTGAAGCCGTGCTCCGTGATCCCCAATCCACGTGCCCAATGAGGGGGTTTAGCGGCAAACCCCTCAGGAGAGACCTATGTACAGCAGAGGGCTATACTCTTCAATAAGCTGATGATGAGCATATTTCCCTTAAGGTCGTGAGACTATAAGGCAACGTTGTACAAGTTATTTCTGTTGTTATTAAATATTTAAAAAGCTTCATTGTCAGAGATCGATTACTTTACGGCTGAGAAAGCGATACTCTTCAAAGAAGTTTGTAACACCCTAACAATATAGAAAAAAGTTGGATCCGTTGGAAACATCGTCAGCTTTGGGCGACGGGATTTACCTACGAAGCATAGAGCTTTAATACAAAATTGGATTTCGTGGTCCATTAATTTTCAATTTGCGTGATTGCAATTTTCGAGGTTTGCTCCTTCCAAGTCGTCTGGAACAGCCATCGCCGGCAAAATAAGAACAAGGCTCAGAGATGAAATTGAAACGAATGCTAAATCCCTCCTTCCCATATAAAAATATACCCAGACACCACTTCGTTCTTGCGGATTACTTAAAGGAAAACGTACATCGCTTGTACGACATCTGTCTTAGAAAATACATACTGAATAAGCAATTTTGCAGCTGAGCCTTTAACTGGTCGCTTGTTATACAGGTTCTATATGTTACTTTTATTTGAATTTGTTTAATTCACTTATTTGTGTCATATAGGTATTATGTTAGAAATAAAATGTATCATTTATTACTCTTTTTTTTTATATAAATTTATGCAATTTGATTTTAAACATTCTATGTTATACTCAATACACTTGTCTTGTTAATTTGTAATCTATATTATAATGATTATATATGTATATTTGACCAACCAAAAGTTGGATACGACTGTTTGTCAATTATTAGTAGTTGAAGGAAAAAATCGTCCATGAATTTTTCTCATACCTAAAGCCTTGACCGACTTAATGACAGCATTTTGATCACGTTCATAGCTGTTGTCCTTATATCCCTTTGCGTTTCCCGTACGCGAGAATAATACAAAAAATGTTATGCAAGCAAACACTCTTCAATTTTCATTTCGTACACAGGGTTTGTCATTTACCATTACTTCGTGTATTTCAAATAGAATGTTACTAGTAAGGTAAGCTAAAGTTAATTTAAATAATCATCCCTAGCTTCATAAACTGAATTATTCTTGCTCTGAGGCATTTCATGTTTACTAATTTTTTGTCCTTAATTCCCCTATGCTCCCTCTTTGCCGTTTTCCACCCTTTTCCTCAAAGCGTCAACATAAAATTCAAGAATTTGCATATAGATAAATTCCAATTTATCATGTACAAAAAAGGCTCATTTATTCCTTTACCAACACGTGGTCTTACTAACACTCAACTGATAAAAGTGATTCCATAGTCAACAACAGTATGAGAAAAAGCCAGCTATTATTCTGGAATAAAAATAGCCTTGCAAAGAAACGTCGAGCAATTATAATTTCACTCGTAGACTCGAGGTCGCGTTGAACATTTCGAAAAAGTTAAATCTCTTTTTGTATCCATCCTAAATTAAAAAGGACGTACTTAATGTTTAATAACGTTGCCAAGAAATTGCAATCCATTAAATTGTAGGTACCCAACCGGCGCTTTAGAACTTGCGACGTTTGGATTTTATGCTTCCACATTGCTAACATTTTCAGCTATAAATACATTTCTATTCAATAGCGTCCACGACTGTGAGTTAAAGTTAGAGCCCATCGAGTCCATGTACAATCTCTGAAGGGCAGAAATTCACGTAAAATTAACCAAGGTAAGAATGGATTCGAAGGTACATTCTTCACTTTACATTTCTTATCTGTAACTGCCCGAGGGCTACAAACGTTTCATCGTCCTCGCTTCGGGTGGCTAACGAGTAGCCTTGTAATAAAGAGGGAGATATTTTGAGATACTATAGATGGATAAATAGTTCGCTTTTTAAAATTGAAGAAATAAAATACAGCAAAGATTACAAATATTGATGAATAACATTCGAATTTCAACGCATCGTTACATGCAAGATTAATCATGTACAATTCGACCGGCTCAGAATTTATAGCTTTCTTTTTTGTTTCTTATAACATTGCAGCGTCAATGTACTTATGTTCCAAGCCATTTGTTGGAAGGACGTTTAAATGGCGAAAAAACGTGACAAGAAAACAGAAAAGTCACATTAAGCTTGCTTTATGTCCGCCAATGTTCCGTTCTGTACTGTGCGCAGATTAAAAGATAATGTTTATTACTCGTACAAAAATTACGCAACTTGTTTTGTTAGTCGTTGGGTGATGGCCTAGTGACTAAAACTTCAGGCTCTCAATTCGGTGGTCCCGGATTCAAATCCTCGTATGCCCATTTCTATACTAATAATTGCGTTATAAAGTTTCAATATGGTCTGTTTTAACGGTGAAGGTAAATGTGACCAGGAAACGTCTATTATGTTCTCCAGGCGTGAGAATATAACAATTCCCAGGTTCAGAGGAGACCTATGCCCAAAAGGGGAACGATAAAAGTGTTATCACTGGCGATGATAAAGATGTTTTCGTTATCATCTATTTAATATAGACGTAAGTGAAGAGATTGTCTAGAAAAGAAATAACTAAAAAGCATTTTTTTTACTTTTACGAGTTGTAATGTTTGTTTTGAATGACCACCCTGTAAGCTTTTTAATGAATCTATAGTAACAGTTGCGTAAATTCAGCTCTAAGCGATATTTTGTAGTGCAAATGGCATCAGTATTATTTTATTCAATAGGATTGTTTTAGGAAATTTAAGTATATAAATGCAAATGTAATCATGGAACGCGTGTTGAAAACTCAATCTATGAAAAATTGTCTATGTAATTTTTGCCTTAATGTAAAATGGTCTGAACTTATTTTACTGTAAACCACTGAAGGTTTCGTGGCTGACATTAAAATAGCCATAAAAATATTTCATGGATAGTGGATCTCGAACCCCCACCTGCTCTGCTAATAGTTGTCGACGCGTCTTTCAAAACTTTTTATACCGCACTGAAGTTTCCGACAAGATTTAACGATTGTTGTCCAATGTTAACAACAGAGAACAACTGCTTAACGTCCTCTCTAAAGTACTGAGAAGGATGGAGATGAGCTTGTCAATAGTCCATTCAAAGGCCAAAGGCCAAAATTATAACCGCTTCGCCATATGTAGACAATAATTAATTATAATCACGTTTCTATACACAAATGTATTACACTTATAAAGGAAGTTCATGTGTAAAAATCATATTCAAACATCGAATTATAGGTGTTCATATCTACTTGGGACACGAATATTTTTGCTTTAACGTAAAAATTATTATGGATCACGATAAATATGGAAAAAATAAGGAAAATGTACGTGTTGACGTCAAATTATGAAAACGTCAGCGAGGTGTGAAACTGCGCGAGTGCCGAGGTGATTACTTATACATGACACAATATATTGACAACAGCGTCTATATTTCTTTTATATTGACGTGTGAACTGCTTCTCGCAACGAGAATAAATGGAAGGTCATCTTTAAAATATTAAAGTATCGTTATTACAAAAAAAGCTCACCCCTTTGATATAGATGTGTAAAATAGTTGATTACAAGTGGAGTACATTACTCTGCCTACCGTTTCCAGGAAATACAGACTTAATATATACCTGCAAGTACGCTCATGTCGCGCAGTTAAAATAAACCCATTCGCATAACTGAAGTTCTAACAGACGTCAAATGAAGATGTCTTGTAATCCCATCGGGAAAATGAAATTGTTTTGTGTAATAATTTGACTGTTCAACTTGAACATATCACGTAACTGAATCATAATGTAACATCACACGTGTATTACTTTAAAGGGTAGGCAGAAGAGTGTATTACTGTCTCGTTACCGCTGTTACGTTACACGGACCATGGGATAGGAAGTGAGCCTATTTCCATTTGCTGTTATTTATCTAAAACCAGTTGATAATTTGATTTTCACGCATGTGAAAGAATATTACTAATTTATAATAGTACTTTTAAAATTACTTCGAAACAAGATTAATTACTTAGTTTCATTAATGCAGTGAAAAACTATAATTAATTAATGGATAGACAAGCAGAATAATTTAATTGGAACACTCCAATCAATCAAATCAAATTATTGTCTTTTTTGCTTTCAAAACCTCAAAAATTGTGCGCACAATTATTAAATAAAGTTGTTCCCATATATTGCTATTTCTATTTGTAGCTATATTTGTTGTGTGCTGTAGCTGTAATTGTAACTTTTATTTATGTCCGTAATATATCATCTTATTATTGTACGCATTATGAAAAAAGAGGCGTGGATGTAGACATAATATTGATCAGCTAAAATGATTAATTTATTTTGTCGATCATTACGTAACTTCAACTCTGTAATCCCCGAAGAGGTAGGCAGAGGAATGTAGTGTACTTCCACGTTTCACCAGTTACGTTTACGTCCCACTATGGAATATGTGGTGAGCCTGTTGCCTTACAACCGCGCTCATTATCCAGAGTACGCGCCATTACTAGAAAATTTAAATTAGATAAATTTAGTGGTGCCCAACCCGGGATTTAAACCTAGGACCTTTCGATCGTCTGTCGCGCTTGCAACCAACACGACCAACGAGGCAGTCATGTCACGCATTAAATTGTAAATAAAGATGTCAATGCGATTGGGGCGTTAATAAATAATATCCAAATTAAAACTCTGTAAAGAAATATTTCTCGTCCTTCGAGCCGTTTCTTTGCTGTAAAGGGTCGTGAGCATCACAAAAAAGAAATGGTTATAAATAATTGTACAGACTCTTAAAAAAAAGGTATCACTAAATTTATTTTACCCGGTGAACAATTTGTCTGAAGCCGTTCTCAGGTTTGTTCTAACTTTGTTCAAGCTGATCGAAATACAGGTAATCCCAATTGGATACAAAAACGGGCTCGGATCGGATTGAACCAAGACCCACTACGTATTTTATTTAACTTTAAACCACACCAGTATTATGCAGTAACATGGACTCGCGGAACATTTATACAATTCACAATGTTACCAAATCCTGCGCGAAATATCTTTCGCCAAAACCCGTTTTGTATTTACTTTACGTACGAGTACGAACTTATTTGAAACTGTCGATAGTTTTAAAATATTTTCGTATCATCATCATCTTCATGAACTTACTGCTGTCCAATGATGGACGTAGGTCTCCCCGGAACAGATCTTACCGCACTGTCGTCGTGGTTGCCCATAGGCGGCCAGGGCTTATATCATATATAAAGCTATGTCATCATCATCTCTTCGTCCACACACGCCAGTTTCGAAGACTTGTGACAATCGAAACAAAGCCATTGGTCAAGACAGAGTCCTAGATTTCCTACGGCACCTCTATCTAGAAAACAATGAATGTTAATGTTTAATATTAATTTAATATTGGGAATGTTCTACATTCCTCTGCCTACCTCTTCGGGGATTACGGGCGTGAAGTTACTTTTTTTTTTAATATTCAACGTCCCAAATATCTTTAAATAATTAAGGACTTACAAAATAAGATTCGAGCACCAAGGAGACATTCCTGTTTTTGTTTCCGCTCGTAGGTACATGTGAAGGCGTGCGTATATAATAACATTTATACGGCAATTACAATAGCGATTACTTTGTTTTCGTATTGTCACTTTGTATTTGGGTTGTAATAGGAAAAGCGCGTGACTAGCATAGGTACGGACACATTTGCGAGGATGTTGCTGGCGACCTTTTCTGGGTAAGGCTTGGGTTTGTTGTTTCATATTAACAAATTAGTTGCCGGACAAACAAAATGTTTGCTCTTCGGTAAGCTTTTGGTTAAATTGTGAGCTTATCAAATTTTACAATCATAAATGGGAATTCTGATGTTCTAGTAACTTTTATATTTTTAGTTTGTTATTATAATTGTTTTAGTAATATGTTCTTTTTATTTTATAGTGTTATTTAATAGCAAATATAGTCAATTGCTTTTAAAAGTGAGCCTTAGACTCCGGAGGCGCGTTAGCAGGTGGGTGATAACAGTCAAACGCAAGCCTATTACTAAATAAAAAAAAACACCTTAGAAAATGTGCGTTTTATAGTTAAATATGACTTACTAAGAAAGTGAAGAACAAAATCAGGACCAAACCTGCACACCTTAGAGTTATAAAATAAATTCTCTAAAGGGGTATGAACTCTGCCAACTTGCATCTGGCCAGTGTGGTACACTAAGGCCTTAACCCTCTCATTCTGAGAGGACACCCTTAGAGAAACGCTAAGAGGATCAAAAATATATTGTTATTTTTTGAATTGCCTCATTTGTAACTTAAGTCTTTGCCTTCCGTACGTTGTTGCTAATTAAATTATTATTATACGTAATATATGTAACTATATATACGAAAATATGTAACTATATTTTATTATATTCTATTAAAAATATGGAGTTTTAGGTTATTGTACATTAAATAAGGATGTATGGTAATCAGCAACTGTGTCTAGCAATACTCGTATGTCGGCAACACCTTATCATAGTGAGCTCTTCAAGTTAGGCTGCAAACAATAAAGAGTACTCGATTGGGGATGTTAGCTCCTTTAAATCAAGCTTCAAGTAATGCGATGGTTATTTTAACGTGTATATTCTTGATATATTCAACACGTAGTATTATTCCATGGGCTCGACAAACTATTGCAATGGAATGAGTTCTTGTGTAAGTATTTTTTGCAATGTATAAAAAAATCCCTTCTAAAAGGGAACCACTCGAGTGAAAATGTCCGATAAGCGACAACGGCTCTCCCGTCATCTACAATTGATTTTCCATTTGTTTTTACTGTTCAAATGTTTTTCATCTTCTCTGCAGTGGGAGTACTTAGAAACTTGTAGAGAAAGCTTTCTTTCTACTTTGTTCTAATCAAATACATATACACAAGCAAATTCGTTAGTTACAAACTGCGCGCTGATTGGGATGATATACATACATAATGTATATCCACAGATATGTACATATATCCACACATATGTATATCTAAACATCCATATGTATATCCACACATATGGATGTACATATTTTATTCCATCATCATTTTAATCGTAAGCCTATTGCAGTCCACTGTTGGACAAAGGTGTTCACTGTGGGGTTATTCCCATAATCCCCGCATTGGGTATGTGGGTTGGGGATAGCTGAGCACTGCCTGCGGCATCGCGTGCGCTGCTGCGCACATGCGGTCCGGGCAAGTAGCTGTGCCCAGGCGGACCGCACACTACCGCAATCTGCCAGCGCCGGGTGTATTCTCCTCTTACTACACCCTGTATACCGTCACGGCGTCGTGGAATGTGTTCTTGCGACGCCCCAACACGGATAATATATCATATAATTTACATATGCTGATTTATTTTTGTAACTTTTCAATACAAATTGCTGGAATTTGTTCAGTCTCAACTATATTTTTACGAGAGTTATATAATATGTATAATTGTATTCTGTATCATTGTTGTTGTTATACTGTCATGCCGGGTCTCTCACATGTAAGGCAGAGGTTTATGTATTAATACTTTTTAATGCCAGTATATGTCTTCCTATACAATGTTGAATTTATATTGTAATTACAAATATTCATTAAAATATTTATTTGTAATAGATATGTAATAGTTGGTTGAGTGGATGCATGCGCGAGTGCTGATCGTGACTGCCTGGCTTCGAATCGCTGGTCGGGTACTATAGGATTTTTCTTGCTTGAAATTTGTAGTACTGGCCAGGAGTCTGGATTTGTGCCAGTTATATGGCAATAGCGTTATTACTTATTTTATGCTGGGACGTAAACGTAACTGGTGAAACGTGGGAATGCGCTACAATTCTTCTGCCTACCACTTTGGGGATTACAAGCATAATACATATTTACATTAATTTTCTATGTCAAAACCAGTTCAAACTATTAATTTCTCAACCGTATTACTCTCTCGCAAAATTCAAATTTTGATAAGCGAATTAAGACGAAACGGGACAGCAATTGAAAACTTTCATACAATTTGAAACTTTAGCAATAACTGCTACGTAAGTCGCAATAACTTGTGGGTACAATCCGTTACAGTTAACGAGGACATTGAGAGTATAAGTTAAGCTTGCCTTCTAATCTTAACTTAAGTAATTGTTTTAGATATCACAAAAACGAAAAGTCCAACGGGGACCCGCATGTAATACTCTTTAGAGGCTTTTATTTTTATTTAATTACATCGTATCGTATGAATAAAATTTCTCATACAGAAGTGAATGTTAAATGACAGTTTATTGTTTTCATTTACGAGTAGTAAGATGGTCCCAGATCTTTACATTTACGGGATTAGAGATTTTTTTCTAGTCGTAACGCGAAATTGAAATTCTATACTCAAAATAGTTAACAAAGTACGTAGACTTCTGGTACGAGTATTTAAGTGACAAAGGTTTGATGACGACGAATAGGTATAATAAAATCTTTTAATATTGAAAGATAATTGTTATTGTTTTATCAGTATTTTAACATTCGGACAATCATAAAACCGATATAAATATGTATATATCAAATTTATAAATTTTCATAGTATTATAACACACAAACATTTGAAAATAAATAATTTTATATGTTATTATAGTTGCAATGATATTGGCGAGAAATACATGCACGTTTCACCTTGTAACAGTTTGTTGTTATTCTCATGATATTTTTGTAATAAATACGCGAAAAGCGGTCGGCGACGATTTTCCCGCGTCGAAGTTGCTAGCGGGCTGTCAGTGTATATATTTTTTGTTTTCCCGTTCATGTTTACCTACAATATCGGAGCAAGGGACTGCGCGAATAACTTTCAGAACAATAAAAGGCCGATGTGTGCCATGCCATAAATTTGATGAAATGAAAAACTAAAATTGAACTAGCCGGACACACGGCACGGGTACATGCGCCGGACGCCGGAGGATTTGGCAACCGATACACGATTGTGCACTTAGCGCGCTGCCTGTGGCCAGCCGCCCTTATACATTAGCGGGCTACACCCTCTTTTGTCCATTATGGACTCATGGAAAGTATAAGCTATATTGAGTTCGGGTTTCGAAAAGTTTCGATGGATTGTCTCCGAACGTTATTTAGGGGTTTGATTGTGTTTTTGCTTTAATACTTTATGTACATTATTTTGTTATAGAGATAAAGAAACAGTTTTAAATAAGACTGAAATTTACAATAAGTTAAACATTGACGAATTATTTTCGATGATCCAGGGCCAGGGCCAGGGAGTGTATTCTTACCCCGCGCCGACATGGAATGAATATAATCATCAAAAGGCAATACACTGATAATAGTTAGAGAAATTCTTTTTAGTCCTTGTTATTTAAATATAAAATAAAGACTTAATATCTCCGAATTATATTTGTAAGATTGTGCCTCGATTTTGCCTGCATTTGACTGCCTCGTTGGCCGTGTTGGTTGCCGAACGGGAGGTCCTGGGTTCGATTCCCGGGTCGGGCACTACTAAATTTTCTAATTTAATCTAAATTAGAAAATTTCTACTAGTGACTCGGAGTCTGGATATGTGCCCGGTATTATGGCAATAGGCTAACCACCTATTCCATTGTGGGACTTAAAAGTAACAGGTGAAACG
>DWFO01006042.1:0-10140 GCA_018246595.1 Mimoniades nurscia nurscia
GTATATGGCAATAGGCTCACCACCTATTCCATCGTGGGACTTAAAAGTAACTGGTGAAACGTGGGAATGTTCTACATGCCTCTGCCTACCTCTTCGGGGATTACAGGCGTGAAGTTACTTACATTAACATCTTCCACACGGTAAGAACTACCGCGCTCTCTTCAGGATACTCAACTTCATTAATGCCAACTTATTCTGGTTGCCGAACTAACTGGATATGTGAATTGCCAAGAGTCCAACTCACTGTACTTTTGGGATTACTGTGTTTAACACATTTGTTACTTGTGTGAGTTAAAAAAATTCGTGTCTCTCCAACTAGTGAAGATCGGTAGTTAATCCTGCATATTTGGCATCAAATATATTATATATTAAATACATAATTGTAAAATTTCAACTTTGCATAATATCAAAGAACTAGAGAGAGAGGTGCAAATGCTGCACATTCCTCTGCCTACCTTTTCGTAGGTTACAGGTATGATGTTAATATAATTACGTTTACGCTAATACCCTGGTTCTAAATGTCGAAAGCGCAATAAAATATCCCATATTGCATGAGGATCTGGCATTCGTTTTATTGCATTCGGCATTGGACGACAGAATTTTGTATCAGTAGAGATTACTATTAGATTAAACTTTTTATGGTGTAGATTTTAAACACAGAATATAAAGGTAGAAGCAATTAATTTATTGGTGGTAGCTCTAAAGTGTGACATAAAGTTAAATAAAGATTACATAGATTTTTTTTCCACTCCATGGCAACAGGCGACGAGCATATTGTGAACGAGGGATAGATAACTGAATAACTTTGTGATATACATATAGGAATAAGAAATACGAAAAGAACAATGAGAAAAGTTTGCACAGTTCGGAAGGAAGAAATAAAAAAAAACTAGTGAAAACATGAAAGTAAGGAAATGTGGTTTTACGAGTATGTAAATGAAACTAAAACTAAAAACTGAATAACAATATTATTTTGAAAAATGATTATTAAAATACGTTGATAGATGTCCCAATTTTTGTGATAAATAGGCTCACCACCTGTGAAATTACGTTATGATATAGATAGTATCTTCGGTTTAAGCAAGGTGAAAAATTTGCTGTTCTTAAACTCTTCCTGGAGCTCACACCATCAAGAATCGTGGAGCCAAATTATAAATAATTTGACCAATAGATTTTATATAGGTCAATGTACGCACGTTTTGACAATACGAGTACAATAGTATGAAGCTCAGCTTCATTCTTACCTTTCATTTTGCAGGTGTAATGTACACCTGTATTACCCCGAAGGAACAGGCAGAGGAGTATAATACGATGCCAACGTTTCACCAGTTCTGTTTGTCCCGACATGAACTAGGGCGGGGCCTATGGTAATAGGCTCTTTGCTCAAGTCCAGACTTCTTGCTATTACTACATATTAAAAGCGATAGTATCTTTTGTTATTATGTGACTTGATATTTAAGTGCAATTTGATATACATAGGTCTTTTAGATAAAGCAAAGATGTGCTATTAAGTACTTAACTAATGATTAATTAACGTATAATTACTTAGCTAATGACTTTTAGAATCTTGTAACGTGATTTTGATGAAGTGAAGTTTTAGAATCTTGTAAAGTAATTCGTAAATCATGTGAATATATTGATTGGATTAGTCGAGATGGCACATGTGGTTAAAGGTTGATAACTCCGTTTATTTAACTTGTTCTTGCAAGTGCACTTGCTGATCGAGAGATTCAACAACCAGTTCTCGGGTTTTTAACTTGAAATTCCTAATAGTATCTCCGAGACTGCATTTGTGTTATATGTATGTAGAGCAATAGGTTTATCACCTATTCCGTTCTGGGACGTAATAGTGTAAAAGGTGAAACGTGAGAGTGTATTACACTCCTCTGCTTACCTCTACGGGGATTACAGGCGTGATTTTATGTTACGAATTGTTCCTAGAAATTTAATCAATGCAATGACACGCAATACTAAATAGGTTGTAGAGATTCATGTATTTTTTTAATTGCCTATTAAATTTCTTCTGTTTTTGCCTTTATGCATATAGCCTTTATATATTGCCTTTATGCTTTTTTATACATATGTATATTTTATTTAACATCTGTATGATTGGAATACTGAATCGTTGTCAAAATCTATTGCAAAACTCGACGGCTAAAGAGCGCCTCTCTCGAAGCGGGATGGACCATTTATTTAGTATTTAACATTACTAAAATAAAGCAAGACAATACATGAAAATAGGTATTCATATTTAGAAAATTACGAAAAATTTACTGCATCGTTAGTTGTTTAATTCTCGTACAGGTTTCATAACTACTATATTTATGAATCTAAAGAAAATAAAGCACGATTGTCAGTTTTGACACCCGCAGTGGCAATCAAAGGGACAAGTTGTCATAGTAATCGACACCTGCAGTGGCAATCAAAGGGACAAGTTGTCATAGTATTCGACACCTGCAGTGGCAATCAGAGTGACAAGTTGTCATAGTATTCGACACCTGCAGTGACAATCGCAGTGACAAGTTGTCATAGTATTCGACACCTGCAGTGACAATCATAGTGACAAGTTGTCATAGTATTCGACACCTGCAGTGACAATCATAGTGACAAATTGTTATACATAGTATTCGACATATGCAGTGGTAATCATAAGTTGTTAGTGTACTAAGCACCGATTACTCACGTCCATAACATACAAACATAACATACAAAGGCCTTGTGCCCTTCTCGTTCTGAGAGGAGACCCATGTTCCAGCATTGGAACGATAAAAGGGTCGATGGATGGACGGATAACATACAAAATCGAGACCCACCTGCAGTGACGAAGTTCAGGTGATGCGCCATGACTTCCTTCGCTGTGGAGAATCTCGGCGACCACATGCTGGGCGAATATTCTCTGTTTAAATCTATACTCTCTGTGATCACTGCCATCGTTTCTGCTGGTACTACCTGGGATTAAAAGTAAAAATATTTCAACGTGGACATTATTTAATTTTTTTCTCAGCTAACATCTCCGACTCGACTTAACTATAGTAGGAAAATTGATAAAATAGATGTATTTTGAAAACATTAATATTAAAGTTAGGAATTTAATAAAACAATTTAAAAATTAAATATATTGTTTAGAAAGTAAAAAGTAACATCACGCCTGTAATCCCCGAAGAGGTAGGCAGAGGAATGTAGAACACTCCCACGTTGCGCCAGTTAAGATTACGTCTACGTAATTTAAGGTAAAGAGGTAGTTTCTTCCAGTTAATAATATAAAGAAACTACATATTTTTCGGACTTGTCACGTTATTGTAGAAACGAGGCGACATTATAATCATGTTTATTAGCACTCAGGAAACATTGAACAGTAAAACATGATTTATGGCTTGTGAAAACTTGTGAAAATAGATCTAAATTATTTAGAAAAGATTTAAAACAATATATTATTCCTGTAATCATTATTATTATTAGTAACAAAACAATATTATTATTAGTTAAAAACATTGTTATTATTAGTTAAAAAACAATATTATTATTAGTGAAAATGGATTTAAATTATTTAGCAAAGATTAATAACAATATCTTACACAGTCGTGGAGTGTACTACATACTGTATTATTTATTCATTTTCATTTTAATAGAGATATAAGCAACCCAAGCATACTTTTTCTTTTACTCGCATGGCACAAACAACGGCATGAACCCCTTCGTCATGTCATTAATGGATGACAAAGTATAAATAATGTAATAAGACGCCTGGAATTGCAACCGATATATGTATTCAGTATATGCCAGCAGCGCGTATTTCATTGTTCACGAATATGCCGACGTAGTCCGGCTCATTGGAATTGGTTATGAGCCATATCGGTATGATATTTGAGTTATAGGTATTACACATTATTATAACTTTTCACTTCATAATTCCTGATATATAAACCGATAAACCGATTATGGTAAACCGATTTTGATTAAATTTTTTATTATTTTTATATTTAGATGATATTTTTATTTTTTTTTATTTAGATAACAATATATTGAGATGTACTCACTATATAATTTCATTAACACTCGTATAATACATGGTATTGAATAGACAGAATGGCAGGAAGTAAGTACACTTCAAGGTCTGTTAACTATGTATAAAAAAATATTGCAATTATCACGAGTTTGCTACGATCGAGATAAAATCGTTAAACTTTAATTTATATTGAAGTCTTATTCAGATCAGCTGAAGCGTGTCGGGCTGTACAGGTACATATATATATAGGTATAGTCATTCAAAAACTTTATCTAAATTCGAATTTCACGCTTCAATGAGGTATTGAAAATAGGTGATTATTTATGGCTGGCTATATTTTGCTTGTGTTTATATACATAACTAAGAAGTATACATATAACATAGGAATGTTATGAATGTTATATAACTAAGAAGGATACATATAACATAAGAATATTATATGTATCCTAGCGAATTAATGAACATACATATTAATAACATATCTTTAATGTAATCATATAATAAATTAACAGATACATATGACCATGTTTCTACGTCGTATCTATACGGGCATTTCTTTTTCAATAAATTAGTTTTTGAAAATACTGAAATGGTTTTGTAATTACGTAATCTAAAAACGTCAAATCCCGCTTGTAGTCATTGGACATGTAGGCAGAGGTGTTTAGTACACTCCCACGCTTCACCAGTTGCGTTTACGTCCCACCATAGAGTAAGTGATGTGCCCATTGCAATACACCGATCACAAATCCATACATCGAGCCACTACTAGAATTATTTTCTAGAAATTCTAAATTTGAAAGATCTAATAGCAATAGATCCGAACTCAGGATATATTCTTGCCATAGAAATATTTGCAGTGCATTACAATATTATACTTTGTAACAATCCACCGTTGGCTATGATTGCATAGAATTATTTAATGTATTTTTACATGAGTACAATTGCAATTAAGGCCGCGGTAAATCGTGACAGTGGCCTTAACTGTGGATACACGTGGACGTGGTACTTAATTATTATCATTAGGTATTATTACATTCGTGATGTTGGCACATAACATCACGCCTACATTTCACCGAAGGGGTAGGCAGAGATATGTAGTACTCCCACGTAACACCAGTTATGTCATATGTCCGTGGAATAGGGGGTGAGGGAAATATAGAAAAATCTATATATGTGTATATTTATATGTACATGTAAATGTTTGGTTACCATAATACGCGCTCTATCTCGTTTAGAATCAGATGACCATGTGGGAAAGTGTCCCGAGATACATATTTATTTATTCAATTGAATAAACCGCGGTAGAATACTTGTCGAATAGATCTGATAATTAATATTTTAGAGTTTGAAATGTTCCATAGTGAAACAAAAGTACAGAGAGCGAGGCGAGACAACAAAAATACTGATAATGAACGGACGCAGTTATAAGATGGGACACCTATTTAAAAATACGATAACGTTCATCAGCTTGCGATGTCAATACCACGACAGGGAATTCTATTCACCTTTTAGATTTATTTATTTATAAGAGGTACAATCCGCGCGCATAACCAGCCCGCTGTAGTTCGATATTTCACGTAGTCCCATTCATGATAAAATAACGTCCTTTTTAAATTAAAATAGAGCTATACTGATCTCTTAGAATGCATTGCGAAATATGTATTAATACGCTTTTTTACGTAATACACCGTTCTGTTGTCAGCACGGACATCTTAATTTGTTAGACAAATTTAATTCATTTACAATAAGATAGATTTTTCAATTGCCCATAATGACACTCATAGTTTATACAATGTGGTACAATCTTGTAAGCATAGTGTTATAAATGTCGGTAGGTCTGTTTTATTATTTGTAGCGCAATAAAGTCTCTATTGTTTATTGATTATGAGTGATAAATGACAATATTTAGAACTAAGTAATAACTAGAACATTGTAGACATTATATTTCATGGTGCGATGTTGGTATTATTAATGTGATAATCATGGTACAATGACCGTGTGTAGGTCAATGTCGAGTAGTCGAGTCATGGCTAGTCGTTTTTATAATATAGATTTATATTATGGCGTATTGAAGTGCTTATACCACATTTTATTAATATTAAGTTCTTACTCATGAATATTTTTTTGCTGTTGATACCTACAGTTCTGTTCGAGGTTAGTTTCATTCTGTGCGGTGAAACTTCCACATAATCCGGTACCTCTCCTAGGATGCCGGGTACCTTATGAAGGTTAGGTTGAAGAAAAAAAGGCAGTGGCCACATATGCCTGTAATGTGCTTATTTTCGCTCTTGACATAACGGCCTCGTTGGTGTAGTGGAAGGAAGTGGAAGGTCGTTGGTTGTGTTGGTTGCAAGCGCGACTGTCGATCTTAGGTTCTGGTCCGACTGTCTTAGGTTCAAATCGCAGTTCCGGCGGTAGTACCTCAGAGGCTGAATATGTCACCACCTATTCCTTAGTTGGACATAAACGGAACTGATGAAACGTGGGAGTGTAGTACACTCCTTTGCCTACCTCTTCGGGGATTATAGGTGTGATGTTATATAGTAATATATACCCTGGCTTAATTGTGTGGTTCACTGGCCACTGTACTGACGGGCTAGTCAAATAATTTAAATGCATGAAATATGGAATTCAAACCTTTTATAAATATAAATGTATATTATTTTATTTACCGACCCTTTTATCGTACCACTGTTGGAACATGAGTCTCCTCTCAGAATGAGAAGGTTATAGTCATAGAGGCCATAGTCTGCCACACTGGCCAAGTGCGGGTTGGCAGATTTCACACACTTTACAAGAACATTTTTTTTTCAAAACTCTAAGGTGTGCAGGTTTCCTCACGATGTTTCCTTCACTGTTATAGCAAGTGATATTTAAATTTAAAACGCACATTTTGTAAAAAAAAGGTGCGCGATAGGATTTGAATCCGGGCTCCCGGGGCGAGAGGTCGAATTTCAAACCACTAGGTTATCACTGCTTATCATTACTTATTATTACGATACACTATATACATACGCCTTGGCAGTTTCTGAGTTTTAAAATATTCATGTGTTATCACTGAGCAGTTAGTTATCAAACAAGATAAACTGTTTTAAATCTCCTCGCCTAAGAGGCATGCGGCGTCATGCACTAAATCTGATTTAACAGATTTATTTTAAATTTTTTAAATCTTTATTTATCGTTATAGTTTCAAACGGGTGGCTGAGATACATTAAATTAAATTGATGGCCCATTCAGCTGTCTATTCACTTACATGGAATAGGTATATTTAAGCTACTTTACCTGTATGTCGTTGTGGCAATATACATATATACCTACATATAATTGGACTGCAAGTAGTTGTTGCAGTAAATATAAGTTGTTAATAAGATCAATAATGTTAATAATAGAAGTACAGGAATATGAAGTGTCGGTGTCATGCTCAATTGACATCCGCATTGAAGAATATTTTGCTTCAATTTCAGAACACGTTTTCGCTACTGGTCATTTGCTATGTTACGTAATATAACGAGTATAAATAGTTGCCATGTTCGCATATAACAGTTGTCATTCAACAAGGTTATCTATAAGACTGGTCACCCAAGTGTTACCGAAAATTAAACAAATGAATCGTCCAAAACAACTTTACGCAATAATGATAATTAAACGAGTTTTATGAATTGTGTTGCGTAATTATAATAAAATATCATGTGGCCTGTATTTCTTAATAGTGTCTTGATCATTATTACTCATGCGTAAATAAAATATGTATTTAAAAAATCACATTGTAACCGACCTAAGTGCGTCGTAGCAAGATCGTAAAATGGTAAATCGTTTAGTATCAAACACTTCGGCACTGAGGGGGAAAAATATATGTTTTTTAATTTATTTATTGTTTTCAACAAATATACTTATTACAGTTTTAAACTATTCCAGATAAGGAGTCATTGGACTCAAATATACGTGTAACTTTCAACATGTTGACAATTTATTAGTCTTAGCAACTATCAAACATAGCAACATTGTATTAATGACAGCCGTAATTGAAGAGGTTATCTAGGTATAATTAATTTCATTGATAAAAGCTTATTTATGTGATCGAAACTTTAATAATATTAATAGAAATATAGAAATATTCCTAGGCTTATACATTTATAGCCATTTTATCCATCGTATAAGATTTGAGTCTCTTTTTTTAACACGCTTATATTAGTTTCACCTGTAGGTATGATTGTATGTAATTGAGTCTTCGAGATTTAATTGAAACTTGGCACCCATGTCAAGGACAATACAATAATACAATAATTGATAATAATATAATAATAATTAATTGATACAATAATATCAAATGTGTACATATTAAAGACGATTGTTTTATAATTTCACTTTTTAGTTTGATTATATTAACTGTAAAATCGTGTTTTTAAGGTTTTCTAAACTATAATTTATTATTAGTCAATAATTTAAAAAAAAGATTTTCTACCTATGTGTAATTAGTGTATAACATAACATCACGCCTGTAATCCCCGAAGACGTTCGCAGAGGAGTGTAGTATACTCCCAGGTTTCAACAGTGACGTTTAATGTCTCACCATGGAACAGAGGGTGAGCCTATTACCATAAACCCGGCACAAGTGCAGACTCCAAGCCACTACTAGAAATGTTATGTTAGAAATATCCAACAGTACTTGACCCAAGGCTTGACCCAAGGCTTGACCCAAAGCTTGATCCCAGGACCTCTCTATCAGCAGTCGCGCTTGCAACGACTGAACCAACACGGATGCTGTAGGTATACATATGTATAATTGAAACATAACATTTTAACTCTTATTGTAACCTCCGAAACTAAGAAAATGTACTCAGAATAGCTGTTTCCTTTCCCCGTTTTCAATCTACGTATTTCCATATCAAGTTTCACCAAAGTGGGTCGTGCTGTGTACGTACAAACACAATAGACAGAGTTCCTTTTACAATATTAATGTCAGTTACTCCCTGTTCTACTTAACGTGCAAAGTATATTAAAGTCTCGTTCCTTCAGATGTTCGTACCATTCATACATATTATGGAACAAACTATACTTATACTATGTACATGATGTAGTAGATGTGAAAATAAATTATAAACCCTCTATTGTTTGGAATGAAAAATGAAACAAAGGTCAATTTGCTTCGAAATTATTGTCATTATCATCATAAGCCTATTGCATCCTCATACAGACATAGGCCTGTCTTGAGGTATCATGGCCCATAATTCAAATTGAAGATAAATACAAAAACGTATTGCGGCGTCCCCGGAGTATAATCGATATAGGTATATATAGCTGACGTAGTGTCTCCAATGTCCGGTAACGTATCGCTCGTAATGCAGTTGTCTTATAAGCTATCGATTACATGCTCTTGACGGGAGCTTATATTACAAAGTAAGCGTTGTCAAATTTCATACTGCTAAAGACATTTTTTACGCACTATCAAATTACTTTGCCGACGACGACAAAATATGGTCGTTCAGTATAGAATAGACGGTCACGAATTACTCTAATAAAATGTCAGTTTCAAATGGTTCGCGAGTACTCATACACATGATTATACTCGTACCTGCTTAACCCACGCATGTTTATTCGGGTTGAATCAACTAGTAGTGGACCTATATGAGGTCTTTCATGAGCTCCCGCCGAGGTCGCGTCGGAGTCATATTTTATCTTTGAAAGGACTACTTACATTACTGAATGCAGGACTCAAGTTACCGCGCAGGGGTTGTATCGTTGTATACTAATAAAATTCCCTTTAAAAACACGTGCGTTTGATGATTGATTGGTTTTGGTCTAAGGTCATATTATAATATAAGATGATAACTCACATAAATTATTACTATGTTAAGTCAGTGAAAAAAAAGTTTTAAGTGCTTATTTTTAAGGTTAACAATGTTCTACATGTAGATAAAAAAAATAATTTATTGTAAAAAAAAAACTAACTTCACGCCTGTAATCCCCGAAAAGGTAGGCAGAGGAATTTAGAACATTCCTACGTTTCACCAGTTACTTTTAAGTCCCACGATGGAATAAGTGGTGAGCCTATTGCCATATGCCGGGCACTTATCCAGACTCCCAGCACACTACTAGAAAATCAAAATTAGAAAATTTTTAGTAGTGCTCGACCT
>DWFO01006043.1:0-10138 GCA_018246595.1 Mimoniades nurscia nurscia
CGCGGCCGCACGCCGCACGCCGACGGCGAGCGCGGCACTGCACAGCGGACCGTAGCGTTACATACCCCACCTCTATCGCCAAGGATAGCCCGATGAGAACGGATCCTTCATCACACGCATTATAAGTAACAATTGTAATGTATTTGTTGTAATAAACAATATTCGAAACTGCACAAAGTACATGTGCGCTTAAATATCAATTTTGAATAAAAAATCGTTACATAACCGATAAAATATTTCAGTTACTTTCCTTTTAATCTATATTAAATTAAATATAACGAGAAATTTATTATTTATAAATTCATGTTGTAAGTTTGTAACATGTTCTTACATTTCATAAACATAACCTATAATTGATTGTACGTTAATTAAGTAACGTCAATATATTTCCTAGTCCGCATATAATATTTGTTTTAATGCATAAAAATGTAACCCCAATTAAATACAGTCTACACTACGGATGAATTGCAATCCATTAATAAAACTTAAGTTTAGATATATATCTATGACGTGAAATATTATAATCTATCATCGATGACTAACAGTTTCAGTCAATACAGTTTCTAGTTTCTCTACTCGTATGCTTAGCAGCATTCATTAAATAAACTAACATCGGTAATAGGTTTCCATTAATGTTAAAAAAGAATATGATATTTACATATTTTAATTCCTTTGGCAACGTTTACAATGTTGTTTTATTTATATAAATTTTTGTAAACCCAAAATAAGGGCTGGATATTGACAGCTGTCATCGATGACACATGTCACTGTTAAGGCGATGATATGCTGAATTTACTATATTCCACTATTTACACGAAGCTAGCTAGCGTTTAGAACTTCTCTTTTCCATTATTATTTTTGTCTACTGCAAATAAACAAGCACACACGGTACTAATACGAAGGTGAAACAACGATCTAAATAAAAATGTACTGAAAAATGCACAGAAAATAAAACATCTATGGGGTCCACGCTATTGTGAGATATTTTATATGTTATAATAAATTTTATATGTTATCTCCAGGTAATATTTCAAGCATGACTTACAGTAAAATAAAATTAACACTTACTAGAAATATATAGAGCGGACCCCGGTAATCCGACAAACGTTTTGCAGAGCAGTGTCGAACTATCGAATTTGTCGGATTATTAAGTACCGCCTAAGACCCCCTATAGTCCGGAATTATTTACAAAAGAATACCTGGTAATCCGACAAATTACAGCTTCAATGATAAGATTCTATATGTTATAAATACTCTGAAGTATAAATCATACTTCATGATATTACATATTACATTATAAATTCACACTAAGCAATCAGAATCAAAACAATACCTACGCGTCGAGCGTGTATAACAGCGTACACATTGTAACCTGCATTATCTATCTACATTAGCTATGATTGTCAAAAAAAGAAAATTAAGGTTGCCCATATTTTTTTGTCTAAATATAGTATTTAAAAACGCATACGTAACATCACGCCTGTCATCCCCGAAGAGGTAGGCAGAGGAATGTAGAACACTCCCACGTTTCACCAGTTTAAAAAACAGCTGTAAAACTACAGTACGCTTCAAAAAATACAGTATTTTAGTAGGTAACAATAAAAAATAAAGTAAGTTATGTTTTTTACTCATTTACTTTTAATAAAAACTATATTTTCTTATACTTCTTGCATTGTTTAACAATTTTTTGTCTTCAATAAAACTGGCATAAGCTTCATACGCCATACGCCAATACAAACCAAACGCTCATTTTTTATTAAAGTTTACTTGCTCTGTTTCTATCTTCAAGCCATTTTGAATTCATAATAGAAAATATCCGTTCTGTGAACGCCGAAGTGGCGGTAATAAAATGTAGAAACAAAATATTTATAAATACATTTAGTAACTTATTTTCTGTATTTTTAAAATAAGCTGCCATTTTGGAACGTGGTTTTGTCCATAAAAACACTTTAATCCCTACTAGTACTTGAATAATTTAGCAAATATTTCCGTTTGGAGCCAATCTTCGGTTACACCCACACGCACATTATGGCTGTCGAACGAAAAGCACGTTCAGAAATTGCGGGATGTTTTATTTTATTTTATTAGTGTCAGTGCTGTAGAATGTAAACATTGATTTATTGTACTGAAATATAGTATTTTTGCGTACTATATATTTTTTCAACAGCATATAGTACGGGGTGCAGAAATACAGTACAATACTATATATTATAGCACAGTAACAGTATATATTATAGTACAATCCTAATAATGATAGATGCCGGATTACTGGGGGCGCCGGATTAGAGAGGGGACGGATTACGGAGGGTCCGCTGTAATAATAGACATGTCGGATTACAAGGGGCGCCGGATTGGGGGGCATCCGCTGTACAGTACTTTATTGATTCAGATTGCTTAGTTTGAATTTGACTACATGTGAGAGAGGTGCGGTCTAAAGTGCGTTCATTGTTTACTGTTTATTTATTAACTGTGTATTACGTATACTACCTAATGTAATGTCGTCACAAGCCCAGAAGAGAAAGCACAAAACGTTGACAATTAAAGAAAAATGTGATATTTTAGACCGCTTAAATGGTAATGAATCTATCATTAGTTTAGCAAGTGAATACGGCGTAGGACGATCTACAATTTATGACATTAAAAAAAACCAAGAGAAAATTAAAAAGTTCGCGTCAACTAGTGACTGTGGGCCAAGCAAGAGACAGACACTCAAGAAAGCTCAACATCCAGAAGTGGAGGAAGCTTTGTACATGTGGTTTCTTCAGGAAAGTATTAGGCATGCTCCCATTTCGGGACCCATGTTAGCTATGAAAGCTAAGTTTTTTTATAAGAAAATAATAAAAAAAGATGATTTTGTGGCCAGCAAGGGTTGGCTGGAACGTTTCAAAAGTCGTTATGGCATACGTTTAATGACTATTGCAGGAGAGGAATTTTCTAATGATACTACCTGCATAGAGTCATTTAAATTAAGATTTGTGCAAAAGGTGGAAGATTTAAATCTTAACCCGTCACAGGTGTATAATGCAGACGAATCAGGGCTTTATTGGCGTGTGATACCTAATAAAACTTTCGTTTCGTGTAACGAAAAATCCGGACCTGGACGAAGAGTAAGTAAGGAGCGCGTAACCATACTGCCATGTGCTAACGCAGCGGGCACACACGCACTAAAGATGGCGGTCGTTGGGAAATGTAACAAACCACGTGCATTCAAGAACATTGATTTACCTGTACACTATTATGGACAAAAATGTGCGCGGATGACAAAAGACATTTTCAAAAAGTGGTTTGATGTATGCTTCGTACCAGAAGTTAGAAAATGGTTGAAAGATCATAACTTTCCACAAAAGGCGTTACTGCTTCTTGACAACGCTCCGGGTCATCCGTCTGAAGAAGAACTGACAAGTGAGGATAAATGCATCACTGCGATGTTTCTTCCGCCAAAGTACACTGCACTGATCCAACCAATGGAGCAACATATCATTCAGGCGATCAAACAAGATTATAAGAAAAATCTACTTCAGAGAGCAGTATCAAAAGACCAGCCAATAGAAAAAACTTTAAAAGAATTTAATATGAAAGACTTGGTTTTTTCTCTTTGTCAATCGTGGAATACGTTACCTTCGTCAACGATTAGATCGTCTTGGAAAAAATTATGGCCAGATATAATCGCCAACCCTAGCGACGATCCACAAATCAGTGTCAATTCGGAAGTAATAGAACAGGTAGCTGCCGCAATACAGATAAGTCGGAAAGATTTGGAAATGTGGTGCCGTGGAATGGATAAAGAGGAAAATATGTTACATGAAATGTCTGACGAAGAGATTATAAAAGAGATGTCTCGTGATATAGCAATAAATCAGGAAGATGACGACGAAGTAATCGCAACCACTCCGCGAGTGACGGTACAAGATGCAGTTAACGCCTTTGAAGTGGGCTTGCAATGGGCAGAAGAGAATGGGGCATCTTACAACGAACTTTTACTTTTGAGAAGTCTGAGGGACAAAGCTTTGGTCTCGTGTATTGACATTGTTGAACAAAACAAAAATTGATGAATATTTGCATGCTTTATAAATGGATTGATTCATATTGTAATTGTTATTCATAAATTTTGATTATTTTAGTATGAATATTTATCTGTACACAATTATTTCCTGATGTATAGTTATTATTTTCTGTAAGTTCTATAAAATGAATAACGTTAATTTTATAATAAAGCATAAACAAATAAGTAAGTAACTTCACGCCTGTAATCCCCGAAGAGGTAGGCAGAGGAATGTAGAACATTCCCACGTTAAAGCATAAACTTTCTATGTATTTTGTTGTTTAAATTACTAATTGCGACATGTATGTATAACATAAAGAATCTTAGCATTCGATCTGTAATTTGTCGGATGACAAGTTACTCATTTGTAAAAATTCTGGACTATAGTGGGTCTTAGGCAGTACTCTATAATCCGACAAATTCGATAGTTCGACATTGTCCTGCAACACGTTTTGTCGGATTACCAGCTATATTTTTTTGCCACGTTAAAAAATACTTTTTTGTTTAAATTTCATATTCAGAAAGAGGTCTTGATAAAATTGATTTATGAATTCAGTTTCAAAATACTACTGCTCTAGCAATAAATATGTTGTATAACACAGCAAACTGCAACATGGCAGCTAATGAGCTAAGATTTCTAGCATTACACTGGCAATCCTGATTGTTGTAAGTCACCACAACAGCACCGTCAAATAGGCTTCAGACAATAACAATAATAAACTGAAGTCCAAATGAATGTCCGTAATTAATGTTCGTGATGTAAGTCACGAACAAACATTGGCTGAGAAGTCAGCTCTCAAACCGAATAATTCGTTTCTAAACACACAATATAAAAAATCGGTATCAAAATCAACGTATCTTTACTCGGATTACACAGTTCTATTTTCTATATCACTAGTACTATTGGGAGTCCTGAGGACATAATGCCAGCGACTCCTGTATGCCTATAAAAGGTACAAAACAACATCCCGAAAGCTCAGAAACAGCATGCATAAGCGTAAAAGCATTAAACACAAGAGCAAAACATCGCAAACATAGGCAGAGTGAAGCGTTTAAGGAATAAAAAATTGACTTAACAAAAATTAAAATAAAATAAAACAAAACAACACATAAAATTAAATTATAATAGGCATATTTACAACCGAATTAAACAAAAAATAAACAGCTTAATTATTAATTAAACAAACATAATAACATTTTAAGAGTCTAATGTGACATCTAGATGATATAAAATATTAAAAAAACATACATGTATATAAAATAGTTTCTTTCATTTACCTTATTTGAATAGCAAACATTTTGAAATGAAAACACACTGAAGTAAAACTCATACAACACAAAATTAGTTATATAAAATTAAACATTCAAAACGGATACAATAATAGGTTATGTATAAGTAAAGATGATTTCTTATGAAGAAAAACAAACATGATAAAACTATTTATAAATGAAGAAAATCCCTCACTAAATATAGATCATTATCAATGTGAGTGGATGACAGCGGTGCAGGTTCAGAATAGGAAAATCCAACCTCAGAAAAACAACCTTGTTGATAGTTTATCTACCTTGAGTGTATAAGTGGGTACACCGCACCGGACACTTGCGACAATAACACCGAGACCTAACAATATCAACACATTTCGTCCAAATTCACTAAACTTAACGCAAAATTTGTAATAATTCCATTGTGTAACAAATAAATAATGTAGTGGTAATTCAAGAGTGAGCTTCAGATTTATTTGTGGTGATTCGTGTACGTGCACGGTGCGGTTGTGTGCGTGCGGCCGGCGCCAGTCGCGCGCGGGCCGTCGCGGACGCTGCACGTGCGGTACGGAGCCTTGTCGGATACCGATAACCGACGAAAAAGACCGACGCGGTCTCGTGATTTGCAACAACCATATCATCATATATCTTTTTCGTATATATTATATTTCTATTTGATTAATTCTAATTTTAAAATATTTTTCTATAGAGTAATACTACGTTTTATTATTAATAGACAAATAAACTTTTGTATATGCATTTAGCAATTTAAAAAGATTTTTTGTTGATTCATGTTCACTAATAATTCTTTACAAAAGTATGTGTACAATTTACGTTATATGACTAATAGATGAGACTAAATATTATGTATCTTTGTGACTACATGTATCTTCATCGTTCTACAAATATAATTTTATTGATGACCTCAAAGTTACTTTAATTTTCGGTATATTTATCATTATACTAATAATAACGGTCGAGGATCATCACACGGCACCGCGCACCGCCGCGGAGGGCGGTTATCGTGAATCGGGTTTTGCAGCGGTCCGTCGCGGGCATGACCGGCTTCCCCTGTTCTGCTGTTTGTTTAATTTTAAGGAACTTATAACGCAGGCTACGTATGACCCAAATAGGACGACTTTCAGTCTCGGGAATAATCTTTTCGAAATCGACAGTCATTGGCGAAAATGTGCAACATACAGTGGTCGTCGCAAGAATGAGGTATGTCGTCCAACAAGCGCCGCCCCCCCGTAGCGCGGGTACCTGCGAAGGGCGGCGCGGGCGGCGCGGGCGGCGCGGGCGCGCGGGCCGCGGGTGCGCCGTCGCCGCGCAGGTGGGGGATGGGCGCGGGCGGCGGCGGCAGGCAGCGCTTGTGGCGCACGCCGTGCGCGTTGCAGTCCGCGCGCGCTGCCAACACGCAACCGCCGTCACTAGGCGCGCCGCGGGGCCGCGCTCGCGGCCGCCGCCGTCACCCTGTCTTCGCTTACCGAATGTTTGCGGGGCATTTTTGTTTTCTCCTCGAGATAAAATTAAAAAGCGGTGCACTCTCAAGCAAACATATCTCTATTTATATTAGGGAACGATTAGAATTCTGCAAATGCGATAAAAGTAGTGTTACGGCCAATAGTATATGTTGGTAAGTTAAATTCGATGCAGAAGCTCACGATCGTAACAAAGACAGGGTGACATTTTGAAGTATTGCAACGTAAATGTAATGTCTCCCGAGGTGTCTATGGCACTTCTTACCTCCGCCTCGTCGCTCGATGTCTTCCACGCAGAAACATTGTAACAAAATTATTATAACATACGATTATTATCACATAACGCAAATAAAAACTTTACGATCGACTTACATAAACCAACCCTAGAGGAACCATTATAAACGTATATAATGCAAAGCGTTACTCAACCGTCTCCGCGAGCGGCGAAGTATCATTTCGTTACATTAGTGGGCATGGAACCATTGATATTATGACCACATACTCCCATTAGAGGTCTAGCATGCAATATCGGTACAGAGGTAAGCTAGCGAAATATGTCCATGATTTGTACTCACCGCTTCCCGGATATTTCACCGATTTCACTGGGTGCACTTCTAACATGTTGAAGAGATCAGCTAATGTCGCTATTAAATTTTGTCGCATTGACCTGAAAAATATACAGATAAATATATAACCCCTTGTGACAAATGTTTATGCAAAATATACATAATGGCAAAAAGGTTTGGAGTTACGGTGAAATGAAATCGAACACAATCAAACACATCGCCGTGATTCAGAACGGACATAGCGCCATCTGTTATCGATATAATGAAACAGCTCTCACCCTCGCATGTAGGTGACGTCCTCGGGCAGCATGTGGAACACGTTGTGTGGCAGGTTGTTCTGGCAGAAGTCGTACACCAGCATGAGGTTGTGCAGACAGTCCTGTATGGAGGCCATGCGGCCCACGCGCACGGCGCCGCGCGGCAGCGCCTCGGGGCAGTAGAAGGCGACGAGCGCCGCCAGCGCCGTGCCGTCGCACAGCTCCTGCAGGCTCTTCACCATTGGCACGTGTAATGATGGGTTCTCCTGGAATCGACGGCATCGGCTTGGATTTAATTACGTCATTATTATTCTATCGGCTCGCCAGAGCCTTAGTCATATTTTATCTAGCCTTACAGGCCTTATGTGGTCGTCCTACATTGATTATTCATTGATAAGTTCAGTCATATAAAATACGTCGATCGATAGTAATCTTCATATTCATAGTACACTTATTATTACAATTAAAATGCACTTAAGTAGCAAGAGGATTAATTTTATATTTCCACTAGACTCACATGTAAAGTAACACCTGTGTATATCTACCACAAAGATCTGTTTTGGGCATCAGATTATTACTACCCCCAAGCTGGTCTTATTCCAACCCGTCTGCTATAAAATCTTGCGTATAAACTATTGGATACGAGAAATTATTTAAATTGTCTTTATAAATAAATGCACACTGTCTGTGCATACATGCATACATATAGAACAATTCTTTACAAAAACACTTAGCTCAGTTGCCACTAATTGCCACGTGTGGCGCTTCTTGTTATGTTCTCTTCTACATCAAAGTGTTTTGAATAAAAATAAATTGCTGTACCGCCATAAATATTTTGGCCATAAATTTTTCCCTGTTCGTATAACATACAACTAAGACAGATATCTGTGCCATGTGCCACCCACTTCAGCCTTATTGAGCGCAGCGCAGGCCGCGTTGATCCAGCACAGTAGACCGTCTTCGTGTGGCACGCTGGAGCCGCCGGGCAGCGGCTGGCTCGTGCCGAAGCGCTGCGCGGCCGCCGACACTCTGTCCAGGGTCACCACTTCGCGCGCGTACAGCACCATGAGCGCTTCTATCACAGTCATATGAGCGCCCTGCAACCATATAATGCCACTATAAATTTAACAAACTCTATTAGCTACCATTCTGTTATTCCATCATTAAAACTTTAAGTAGTTAAGCCAGTATATATTCGGTACATTTACTATAACATCACACCTGTAATCCCCGAAGAGGTAGACAAAGGAGTGCAGTACACTCCCACGTTCCACTATGGAATAGGTGGTGAGCCTATTGCCATGCCATGCCATGTTACGTAATATGATTGTATATGTTGATTGACTTAATATACAGCTGTAGGTACTTGAAGAAATAGTCTCTAAAGTATATACCTACATATATTTAACGATACTGATTGTGATACTGACAACTCTTTCATTAAGCATGAAAAGCGACAGAACGAACGAGCTGCCTCCGTTACCGAGTCGACGTACTAAAACCACAATGTGTTCTGATATATCGAGAAAACGCAGGTACCGATAGCAACTAATAAAAAACAAACCTAAAAACGTGAAGATAGAAAAATTGCTACAGTTTACTGTATTCCATGTGTCTGTCCAGGTGATGTAAATGATACATAGTTTAGATGTAGCTGAGCGGGAAAGTACTGTTATATTCCCAAGTCTAATCGCAGTGGGTGGGTTCATGCAGACATTTCTTATGTTGCCGGTAGACAGCCTACGGCCGATTTAATCTATCGCCATCAGATCCGCTCGCAGATAAACACGAAACTGCAATCACGGCCGGCTCTTATCCACCCACTGCAGTGTCTATTATATTATTATTTCTCATCAATTGCTTCCTCTAAATAAAAAGGGTGATTGGTCCTGCTAATGGAAGTTCTTAGTTTAAATATTGTTGTATAAAACTTGTTCATTAAAAAATGAATGTGTTGTAGTAAATTTTATAATGAATAGAAATCTAAATAAATGTTTCGTTTATCAAAAGGGTCACATGTTGTCGATTCGATTTTATCCTGTTCATTAAAGCCATCCCTGACTTTAAAAAGTTTAATGTGTTTCTATAATAAAGCCATGTAATTCTTAATTTAAAAAGAATTCCTTTTTTATTTATAACAAAGAATTTACTGCATTTAAGAGTTCCATATGGCCATTGCAAATATCAAATTAGTCAATTTCTTCTCGTTGTACCTAAAACTGGTCTTGAAAGGATTTATCTGAATGAGGAAATATATCGAGCTGGCACGGATCGAAAGTGGAATCAGGCTTACGAGCACACATTTGCATAAAAGTAGTGTAAGTCACTACAGAAGTTAGAGCTTTTTAGAATTTGATTGATTTTTTAGAATTTAGCCATTTGAAAATACAATAGTTGTACGGGGTTTTCTTACCATTTTGAGCGGATTGGTCTGTATGAGGACGGTCTCCGTGAGTGCGCAGTCGGGCGGGTCCGGCACCTGCACACCCTTGCGCGAGAGCGTCTGCAGGATGTTCCAGTGGTTGAGGC
>DWFO01006044.1:0-10138 GCA_018246595.1 Mimoniades nurscia nurscia
GGCACATTTCCAGACTCCGAGCTACTACTAGAAAATCTAAATCGGAAAAATTTAGTAGTGCCCGACCTAGGAAATGAACCCAGGACCTCCCGATCAGCAGTCGCACTTTCAACCAACGAGAAAAATTCCTAATGATGTTCGTTTAAAGATTCAATATTATTCGCAGCGACGCTGAAGGAAAATATCGTGTGGAAAATTGCACAAATCAGTTTTCTTCATACTGTTCTCTTGGGCCTGTGAAGTCTACCAATCCTTAATCGGCCAGCATAGCGAAATATGATTATAACTCCCTACATATCTCTCTATATTGATCGTGAGTTCTACGCCTCTACTATACGGCTTGTACATATATACATTGTCTTACAACCGAACTCATATCATCCGATTCTACCGAACCGTACTCGTAACCACAACACGCATATTTCTTAGAACACAAACGATTAAAAGCCACAGGCGCTATGGGACGTCTTAGACAAAGGAATGTACAAAAAAAGACAGAAGGAATTTGAACCTTGTATACTGCGATAATGAGGGACTACTTATATTTATTCGTTGGTGATCGGATGACAGAGTGTATAGAAGTTTTGTAGAGTCATAGTGACTATTGAATAATTACAGAATACACTGTGATTGTAGAGTATTCGGCAAGTTGTCGAGAATTAGGGATATTTTATTGTACTAATAATACAGTTTATATTGAACTTGAAAAAACATATGAAGCTATGGAATAAATGAAATTTAAATTATTATTACTTATACCTTTTTATCGATATAGACATATTAAAAGTGATGTGTTTGTAGTTATCATGACGAAAGTAACGTAACATCACACCTATAATCCCCAAACGGTGTACTACACTTCACCTATTTTAATCCACCACGGAAAAGGGCCTTAGCTATTGCCATACACCGGGTCTTAAACTAAATGTGTCTTATTAGCACGTACAGTATCGTTTGATTTTGTATTAATTTAATCAGTCTAATAGCATTTATTTATATTTCATATAAACTGAGGTCACTCATATTTGTAGTGACTTGTTAGTAATCTACATACATACATCTTCTATCTATCTATCTACATACATAATCTTCACGCCAGGTCCCTTACGAGGTAGGCAGAGAGCGTCTAGTGTCAAATATCTCTATTCTTTCAAACCTGCTGCTCTTCTTCCACATTCATCACTCTCTTCATACACGCACGCCGGTTTCGGAGAATTCTGACTCCCCATCAGCCAGTACCTGGCCTACTTGATCAGGATAGGTGAGCTTTATGCGATAGTGATCCTCCCTCGGCACTTGCGCCCATGAAGCTTCGCATTAATATTATTTTTAGATAAAGTTGGTAATTAAAAAACAATAGAATACCTACCTCGTCGGCGATTACAGGCGTGAAGTTACTAATAGAATAGTCAAGTTATAATGTGTTATTGGTAGCCCTTAACAGACAAATATATGACCAGATGTGATCAGACTTTTTCGATAGTGCCAAACCCTGTCGACATTCCATGTCGCGGACAATTAGACAAAAAACTCAAGTAACGTCCACTAATACGTTAGTTGTACTGACAAAAATTATCGCATACTTACGTTTTAAAAACCTCCCAATTTGAATATCACTTGCTTTAAATACGGATATGTACGACGTAAATACTTTTTAAAAAGATGGTTAATATACTAGTTGTAGGGATACTTTAGATATGGTGAAAGTGAAGAACTGGATTCCTTCTATCTGCGAATCAATTTCAGGTCTCTCCAGTTTAGTCGGGTTGATAGCGATGAGGCTTTTTTGATGCGGCGAAACATTTCTAGGGATGTTAATGTAAATTATACAGATATCGATGCTGGAAAGTTGGAAGTATTAATTGAGTATCCAAAACATTTTATATTTATAGTGTCGCAATTAAAATAATTTTATTTTATGAAATAGTATTATCAAACCCACATGTAGAAAACTGTTCGTTAAAGCTAGATATGTTAAGTACTCGTATTTGTCGTAATTATGTCGGTGTTGTTATCTTTTGAGCAATGATCATACGTGTTTACGGCTAGTCTAGAGCCTTCCATTAAATTTAGCGGACAACTGTGTTCAAAAGAGAAACGATCGAAGAGTTGACGACGATGCAACTCCCACCTTCCATCTAGCAGAAAAACAATACACGTGATGTGATAAAAGAGTATAAGATCATGTACATTGTTTTTATTATTATATAATCATGCTGGGTCCCGTACGGGGTAGGCTAACAGATTCAGGTGTCACGTATTGCAACTCTTACAGATCTGACGTATAAAATAAAATATAAAACAGTTCAGAGTCAAAATGATTTTATCGATATTATGTCCATAGTATACATCACTATGAACGGTAGGGTCTGGAACAGCGTGACGCCGGACATAATGAGTTGTAATGATGCGCACAGACTAAAAAATACAGTAGGTAGCGAGCAGCTAACATACGTTTTATAAAAGGCTTTGTACTCGTATATCTTAAAATTAAATAATATCCTTATGGGAATGACAGCGCGATAGATCATTTCTTTACCGCAGCTTATGTCATTCCCATACATGTTGAACTTTGCGTTAGGCGTTAAGGCTTACGGAAAAGTATTATGTTTAAGCTCACAATAAGTTTTTTAGCGATTATACTTATTTTAATATTTAATTGTAACGTTAAAACGATTATATTAATCTAGGTAGTGTTATTATGCTTTGTTTGTGCCGCATCTATTATATGTACAATGATGTATAATCTATGAAATAATCGTAATGAATAATATTGATTTTGATTATAATTGTTAAGGGTAAATAAACATTGTTACATTTAACTGTCTTATATTTTCCAATTATTAACGAATATATATAGGCGATATATGTTTTAAGTGGGATTTAAAGGGATTCACTTTTGAATTTTCATGTATTCGTTCCGCTAAACTCTCATCGACAAGTAATAAACTGATTTCAATGGAATTTCTGGCAATGCATTGAATCTTTATCTAATTATATAATTGGTTTTAAATGTGCATTTCGTATTCTGTATTTTGAATAAATTTTGCATGAATATCAAAAAAAATATCGATCGGTAGCTGGTCATTATGGTAGTAATAAAAACCAATAAATAAACGAAAAAATTAAATGATATCGAATAACAAATTAAGTTGATTTCTCGAAACAATCGATTTGAATTTGCATAATGCTGATGCCAAATAACACATTTCATTCGCCTGTATTTATTGATAACAGAAAAAATAACAAAAAGGCAGAGGTACATGGGTCGAGAGGCAAAATGTAGTAACCAAAAAGTATAGTATTTTAAAATTGTATTTAATAGAAACATATGCAAAGATTTACTTAGATTACTATTCAAGTGTACTACATGTGTTATAGTACAAGTAAAATATATCAATTTTTGCGTCTATCGTCTTTCACACGTTATTTGATGGCTATGTGAAAGTTGACGACGATGTGAAAAACAGACACTATCGATCAGGTTCGATTCCTTGCCGGATCAAATATTAGTGTATTGAACACAATTACCTAGTCTGTGATTAGATTATAAAACATCGATACAATACATCTAAATACATATATTTTATCAGCTGTTTTGGAACGATATGGCCGTGCATATATACCAAAATATTCACTTATTTTTAAGTTAATCTTAGTAAGATTAAAACTTACAGTGTGTAGTGTAGATACTCTATAAAAAATCTAATAAAGATTAGTTATAGATGTCTTTTCATATATACCTTTATTAACGTTTTATACCTTTCAAGTTTTTTCATCATTTTTATCGACCTGTCTCATTCCAATGCTTAACTTAGATTCTCTTGGGGTTTTGCCTATAATTCTTGCGTTGGGCAGGTGGGATGCGGATTGCAGCGAACAGTTTCACCCGCTGCCTATGCTGCCTTCTGGTGGCGGGCACGGCTTTCAGTCGTTTACAGGTGGGCTCCGCTATACCGCGATCAACCGGCAGGTACATAAAGTATACATTGTCGACTTACAACCTTTCACCGTCGGTACGACGAATCGTACCAAATTGCTTAATGAATACGCAGCTAATTCCAAATCGTTCCGATGATATGTGAACGACGTCAGTATAAACGAAACGTGTTAGTGAATTCGGAAATTATGGACGCCATTTATAATGTTATTTTTTTTAAACGTCCTCGCTTCTTGCTTTCAACCTACCTGAGTAAAGGGTGAGGAATTCAATGTTTTCTTTTTGTTCATGTAGAGTTTTGTAATGTTACAAATGATTGGCGTTTCACAAGGGTTTTATAATATCATCGTTTTGTAAATGTTTTCTAAAGTAACATCATGATTGAAAACCCCGAAGAGGGGGGCAGAGAAGCGTTGTTAACTCCCACGTAGCACCACTTAGGTACGTTTACGTCCCACTATTGAATAGTTGGTGAGCCTAATGTAATACATCGGGCACAAACCCAGACTCCGAGCCACTACCAAAAAACCGAAATTAGAATTATTCTATAGCGCGGGACCCGAGATTTGAACACAGGACCTCTCGATCGGCACTCGCCCTTGCATCCGACACGAGAAAGCAGGCAGTCTGGAAATTTAAAAAAATCATTCCTCATTAAATTTTTTGGATGTTTTTTTAAAGTAGGTATTATAATCTTTGTGTTTGTTTTTACATTTCATCAACCTCTAGTTTCAGGAATTCTTGGTTGAAAACATAACAGAGTTATACATATGTAGAAGAAAGTAACTCTCTCTTTTATTATTATTATATAATTAGCTATTGACCTATACATCAGTGTGGAATCTAATTATTAAAAAAAAATTAATACTTATTAAATCTGGAGACGGTAAAAATGGTAAAACTAAGAACGGTTACTACAAGTATTACTTAGAAAAATCAATATTTCTTTTAATAATAATTCCTTTGAAGGTCGGCTGCCATCTTGGAAATTTGCGAATGGAACAAATTTGAAATATCGGAAGGCGTCCTTTTTTTTCTTCAGTCTATGCTTCGTTTTATTCAATTGGATGAGTTCAAAGATTTCAGTAAACATTTCAATTTTTTTAGACATTCGTTCCATTTGCGAATGAATAAAATTTATTTCCTTAAACTTGACTTTTCTTGTTACAGTTTAGAGGCAATACTTCTTTATTAAATTTGAAACATTTATTTCAATTGTTTTCATCTGTTTTATGTGCGCTATACACTCAGGTGTATTAAAACTACAGTAAAAAGCCGGAATATGAGTGAAATAGTTGGAATGTTCTTTGTGTCGGGTAGCTCTAATAACATAATATATTATTTTTCCCTTTACATTCGATTTCATTTTATATTTTTGAAAACGTGAATGTAAAAGCGTAGATAGTATTAAAAAAAACTGTTTCTCTATGATCTCATTTTTTTTAAGTTAGATAACGAAGCAAATGGCCATACGATCGACATTGTACTACGTGTATTTATAAACAACGTTATAAAAATTGTCAATATTGCTTACCTTGAAGAAAGCTTTTAGGGCTACGCTTCAAGAATTGTATTATAATTTATCTCTTACATTTTCAACGCAAAATTTATTTTGTACTGACAAATAACATAATTAAAATTAAACGAAATTAAAAGAATTACCTGAATATTGAAATATTATTTCGTCTACGTATTGTTTTAACTTAAACAAACTTTTCTGGATGACGGTGAAATTCAACAGAAAATATCGTCCCCTACAGTGTAATGTTGTATGCATGATTCTTTGGAATAAGTAAAATATGCTCTCGTACATGACAATAAAGCACAATTTTCCTTGTTGCCATTTTAATACATTGTTTTGATCGCTCATGAGGGGTTGTGAGTAATAGCCGTACGCATACTGTTTGCAGTATAAATTAAACACAAGGATTAAGCGTTCGTCGCTTGTTTCTATAAAAGATATTGTTGACCGCTTTCGACGGTCACGGCGTTTGAACGGGCTCGAATACAAAAGATTGTATTCCGATGACATCTAAAACCCATATCAAAATCGAACACACAATGAATAATCGAAGTATTCTCGACTTGCCATGAAAGGACTGGCCAACTTTTCTAACAAAAAAACCTTTTTGTCTAGGAATGCCTGCACCACGCTCTCATACGAAGATACTAGATCGTATTTATTTGTTACATTGCTTGCTAAGTATGACGGTTTATCTAAAGTTTTCTTACCAAACGTGCAATGGATTTTTAACTTGTTTCTATTTCACGTTCACCATGATTTGGTTGTGCGTGTCAGTGATCGTGACTACGAAAAGAAGAGCTAAGTCATATTCAAGTAATTTGGATATTGGTTTTTATATTCTGTCTGTTGTTTTAGTTTTTTATCGACTAATATGACGGGTAGAGTCATCAATTATATTATAAGCTATTAATATAGATTTAGAGACATTAATTTGCCAATTTGAATCACAAGAATTTAAAATACGTTTTGATCGTGCCATACTTGTATGATTTATACTGTTGCTGACGTGTTGATAAGGATGAAGGCTGTATTAAAGTTCCAGGATACAAATGTATAAGTTATATGGCATGAGTTTTTAATGCTCCAAATGTATTCCTTTTGTCGTTCGTTGCAAACGAAATTTACATATATCAGCACTAGCTTAGTACATTTATCAACAATTACTTATAAAAAATCTATAGGTATTTTCAAATTATTGTAGACTGCATTAGACCGTAGCGTCAAATGTTGTTTAATAACCTTATTGGCCTATGACCTAATTAAGTGTTGTTGAGCTCATTTACTGCCTCAAAATTTAAGCTCGAATTTGCCTCAAAATTTCGCACAGATTTATCAGAAGCCTTTGAATATCTGGTTTCCGGGTCAGCATTCAAAACTCCGAATATGTTCGGCTAATTACCAATGTTATCGGATTCGAGCTATTGATAAGGGATTAGTGCCAGTAGATTTAACACCAATGCAGCTATGCCTTCCTTAATAGGCATTTATACAAAAGTTTGTTCGCGATTCAAACTTTGTTTATGCTATTGAAGTTAAGATTAAATAACAAAAGCAGGTGGCAGCGGTGGTAATGTATCGGAAACAATATGTGAATTTTGGGGGATGTTTAAAACGTGACTCAAACTGATACGTAATCTGATTGATGGAGATATTGTTGCTTACGGATTAAGGCAAAAAAGTTGTATCAGCATATCTGATTCGGTTATCCTAGATGAAGAATTTGGAAACAACATAGGTACTTGTCCAACAGTGAATTGTTGAAAGAGTTGCCGATGTTCATGACTCGGAATCAAGTTGAGGTGAGGAATTTATACTGAGCAATGAATAAGCACAAGATATCGAACTAGACTAGTTTATTGTTTGCAAGTTGTTATTTGTGCCCTGAGGGCGTGTGGGTTGCGTAACCTTGAGTTATATTAAGTTATGGTGGAGACTATGTGGCGCGTTTTACCGTACCCATGTTATAGCTTTGAATCTTGTATGACTATCAATTGAGTATTAGATTTTGCGAACCTGATAATTGTTACTATCACAGTGGACTTTCGAGACAGGATGTCTCCAAGCATTGTGTTGAAAGAACAATAAATATCAATAAAGCAATTAAAAGTAATGATCCCATTGGTAACGCTCAAGACATTCGTAATTCTCACGAAACCTACTGAAGACACCTTTTGTGATTTTTTGCGTGGCTACTATTATTTACAACTTCAAAAATCAATTTCGTTTTGTCTATGACGAGACTCAACTGGTAGACCATAAACCGCAAACGTCATTTGCGAATGTGTTTACAGCTAAATCATAAATTTTGCAGCAACATTTATTAGTTGCCTTTATTCATTTAGAGCGTGTAAATTGGGGATGGGGCTATTTTTGGAGTATTGGAGCAAGCTGACATCCGTTAGGTATATTTTATACTGTGATGATATGTTCTATGCTTAGATCACGAAATATCTTAACTGAAGTTTATGACAACTTGGTTCTAGACATTATCAATATTACTACTTGTAATAATAATAAAATATATCGCTAATATTAAAATAGAATAACTCTTATGCAGAAATTTAAGGCGTTGTAAGTTCTTGAACCGGAAGAAAAATAAACCTGTATTAGTTGAATTTTGTTTTTAGTTTATTGGTTCACTTAACTTATTAAGTGCATTGTTTATACATATAAACGTGATAATAGTATGTACATAATTTTATCCCACGGAAAATCTTAACTTATATATATACAAATTTTACGTTAAAATATATATTTGCTTTTCATGAAGGTAGACGTCACAAGGTGTTATACTTAAATCTTCACGGGAATTACTGAATGCGTACAAAATAGGGCCAAATGTAGTTCCTTGGTACACCCCACTTTTGTTCCTTCAACACAATTGGTACTCATAAATTAAAACCGAAATCTAACACTGGTATTGGATGAAAAAATTGGGGTTTATTTAGATTTGCTACCTGCTGTAAATGGGCTGGAGCTACGTTACGGTTTTATTCATTTTATGGTCCTCTATGGAATAAGTTTTACAACGAATTCCGTCGCATTTGAAATACTGGGTAACGAAAACAGTAAAACTAGCATCACAAACACGAGATACTATCAATAAATTGCATAAACTTTACGTACCTACACCTTCGATGTGTGAAGGAAGAACATTAGGTAATGTATGTAGTAGCACATATTCATATAAATGAGATTATAACACTCATAAAAGATTTGATTGTATCTGGATTTGATAAGATTGAAGACTTGATAGTATAAAGCTTATCTACTTAGATAGTATCTACATGCATCATTGAATTATGTAATAATTTAACTCGAATATCGTTTTTTGTATTGCTCGTCTTATTCGCTGCGGACCTAAGAAAGCTCATTCCTTATGAGTTCCCACCGATTGCATGTTCGCCACGCCCTCGATGGAACGTTTTGATGCTGCCGTTTGTAAGTCAGTGGTCGTATTTAAAAATACCTCCCCGAATTCCCCAAAGGAATGGTCCGTAGTCCCGGGTCATCAAAGCGTGTCGAAGTTCATTGAAGCCTCGCGCCCTGTCACGCCCGTGACCCCTGGATATTTTTTCTTCCAAATTCCAAATGTGTCTAAGTACCGTGACTCCGTCGGTACATCGCTATGCACTGCTTAAGGTGACGTTAACGCTTCGCCTGTTATTATTATATTAAAACCTCGTCCAATATAACTTGGCTATCAATATTTTTTATTATTATGTGGAATTTAAACACGCTCGAACAGGTACTATTACTGTGAAATTAATACTAATACAATTTAGGTCAAGAAGGTTTATTTTCGGTACAACATTGTGCCTAATACATATAAAACATGTGCCGTTCAATGTACCCGTTGGATACAGCTTGTTGTCTACGCATGGCTCCCTCCTCATGTCTGGATTACACCTGGATTACAATCCACATCGAGTCTACAGTAGAGCAATGTTGGAGTGTTGGCTATTCTATACGTTACAATGTTTAGGTAATATATGTTATATAACGACATTAACCAAGATCGATCGCCTACACTGTACACAAATACTCGTATATGGGCTATGAACAACATGATGAAGATCCATGAAAGTCAAATATGTATTATATCATATTATAAGACCGGTCATCATCCTGCCTATTGATTATTACCGGTAGAAATACATTTTGTTAACGCAAACCTTCTACTTAACATGAAATTTCTCAGTCAGACGGTCACACTCCGTTTGACTTCTAAACTTTTTCACAGTTCTTATTTAATTTGAATACATTGAACAAATTTTGCGTTATCAATTATACGATGGACTTGAAGACATACGCAGAGTTTAAATATTTATGTTATTCATTAGGTCAAACGCAATGTTTTGTACAAATGTGAGAAATGCAATTACAGGTAAATAAAACATAAATAATCTAAAGGATAATAATCAATATATGCCACATAATATTTTTGGATTGAAGGAGCATTGAAAATAGAGTGCACCTGTGATTTTTAATTGGCTGATGGGAGAGTCAGTATATTAATGAATGTGTATGGCCGTATATGAAGAGAGTGATAAAGTGATGTTTGGCGCGCCTTGGGTTATTGCAGAATAACCAATGAGCTGCGTTCAAGGTACATTAAGTGATAATTACTGAGTGTATACATTTGCATTGAAACTAAAAGAGCACTTCGTGTT
>DWFO01006045.1:0-10137 GCA_018246595.1 Mimoniades nurscia nurscia
GTTCGATTCCCGGGTCGAGCACTACTAAAAATTTTCTAATTTAGATTTTCTAGTAGTGTGCTCGGAGTCTGGATAAGGGCCCGTTATATGGCAATATGCTCACCACCTATTTCATCGTGGGACTTAAAAGTAACTGGTGAAACGTGGGAATGTTCTACATTTTTGTGCCTACATCTTCGGGGATTTCAGGCGTGAAGTTACTTTTTTTGTACGTAGAAAAATGCATATATTGTGTGCAATCTACCCCGTAAGGAACTTCGTGTGAATATAAGTGTATATGTCACAAATTTATATTTATTTATTGTAATTTCCGAATACAATAACTTAGGTACCTATATCCCAATTCGTGTATAATATTTAACAAGTGTTTCTGGACCAAGATATCTCCAAGATTATACATAACAGAACATAAGTTGTATTTACAATAACCTACTTAACTCGAAACTTCGGTCGCTCGGTAACCTAAAAATAATTTACGTACACCCTTATAATCCTTGTGTTAATCTGTAATTCACAAACTATTCTGAATTATCTGTATTTATTACCAAAGTAGAAACAATTATCATCATCAGTGTAAGTTCAATGTTGGACACAGGTCTCCCCTGAGGGGTTTGCCTCCACAATCACCACGCTGGGCATCCGGTTTGGGGATAGCAGATTACTACTTATCGCACTGCCTACGCTGCTGTCTGTAGGCGGCCAGGGCAATTAATAGTGCCTAGGTAGGTTGCGCTATATCGCGATGTCAGCGGTACAGTGGGCAGAAACAATCGTTATACCAAATTTCAACGAAATATGTACAACGATGTTGCCAAAAAAAGTTGTCAGACAGATAGACAAAAATTTTTTTGTGTTAATATTATGATTTTGAAATTCTGAAGTGGAGACTACGTATAATAATAATAATGATTGTAACTCGGAATAAATGCTCATAATAATGTTAAATAACCACTGACCACGGTTCTTCAAATCATCTGTGCGCATGCGATGCGTCACTTATCAATAACCTCTTATGTAGAGCACATACACATAATGCACACATAACACTCCCGTTGCAAAAGTAACTGTGGAAAATTGGCTCAAATGATGGCGGCGTGCGGCAAATGTCGTTCCAGAAATCAACGCGAGAGGTATGTTCCGTCGTTTGCATATTTGATGTTGCCAAATTGTTGTTTTGTGGTGGTCTGATTAGAAATCAAAAAATAATGCATAAAGTTTTAAACGGTATAGTACAGTTAAGTTTGGCCAGTTAGAGTAAAAAAAAAACGTAACTTCACGCCTATAATCCCCGAAGGGGTAGGCAGAGGAATGCAGAGCACTCCTACGTTACACCGGTTACGTTTACGTCCCACTATGGAATAGGTGGTGAGCCTGTTGCCATGCTTCGGGCACATATCCAGACTCCGAACCACTACTAGAAAATCTAAATTAGGAATTTTTTGTAGTGTTCGACCCGGGAATCGAACCCGGGACCTCCCGATCGGCAGTCGCACTTGCAACAAACACGTCAAAAATATTGATATTTTGAACGTCGAATTATTAAGGATTAATTGGTTTACAATACTTTGCACAGGTATTCGATATCACTTCGTGAAGCCAAAGTGAAGGCTCGTGATTTCGTATACTGATAATCCTAGCTAACACGCAATCATAGTATTTTCATGGACGCTGAATCTGGACGCTGACGATGTACTTAATTCTAAAAATGTTTAGTCTTTAATATTTCTATTATAAGTTAAAAGATGTTTAGTCGGTGAATAACATACTCTTCATTAAAGAGTTTTAAAAATCCACATGCATTCCTTATTCGAATCAAATCAAGAAATTTAAGCTATCAAATTGATGTATCTTTGGCCCTTGCCAGTTTGTTTTCAACTTTGCGTAACTTGTTATAAATTATGAGTGTCTATTAGGTGGAGAGTCAGTGCGAATAAAAATCCCTCCTTTAAATAAAATTCCACGGACAGTCACCCACAGTTACTAGTTACAACGAGCGTGTGTAGCTTTTAAATATTAAATTCCAGCTCTTTTCCGTCTTATTTCAGGCTCCTGTAAAATTGCTCGCGTGGTGTGTCGGTGCAAGTTTTATAACCACTGTGCGGCTCGCCGCTGCGGCTGACCTTAATTGTTCATGTTCAGTGCGTTCTATAGAGTTCGATGTCTTTAGAAGTCTCTAATTGTTTTTCTTTAATCCATCGCCTTCTATTGACTTTCATATTGTCACCCCAAATTTGGTCAGCTAGCAGTATTGAGGAATATTTGAGAGTGATACGCTATTAGGTTCAAGGCATTTCCCGTCTTAGATTGATTAGCGTTACCAACTTCGTACGTATTAACATGACTTGCGATTCAGTGAGGGCTATCCAACCGTATAAATATACGATGAGGTTTGCGGATGCGGCTGCGGCTTTGCGATTCAAATAGTGACGGGTGTAAACAAGTTGCTACAGTTGAGTGCATCGCATTTAAACAGTCAAGTTGTTTTAAATTTTGAGAGTATCCCGTCCAGATGGAAGCTTTATCTCTTTTAACTGCAACATTGAGACTGCTTGAAGTATTCTAAGAGAAATTAAGACAGTTTTGTTTTAGGGATACTCTGTCTTTACGGTTCGTCTATACCTACTGCTGCATCCTTGTAGATTTTTTGGGTTATGAAAGTGACGAACAAGTACTGCCGGTTAATGAGAGTTGGTATTAGTTTGCTATAACATACCTTTAATTAGCGTCAGTTGGTGACAGACTATAACATTAATCAAATCAAATCAAATCACATCTCATTTATTCAAAACTGGTTCATAAGAACACTTTTTGTACGTCAAAATGATGCTACCACCGCTACGGAAGATACCTCGCTATGGAGAAGAAGCGGCGAAAGAAACTCTATAGGTGTGCTATTGCATATTTTAAAATAAGCACTTAGAATATTACAATATACTTAACTAAATTTTTTGTGGAGCTGGAGTTACATCACATCAAGCATTTTTATCATTTAAATAACCATTTACTTTGTAATAAGCTTTTTTACAAAGATTTCCTTTAATAATAGATTTAAATTTTTAATCTGTAAGATTACTGATGTGTTTTGGTATTTTATTGTAAAATCGAATACAGTTTCCCATAAAAGACTGACACACCTTGTTTAAACGAAAGCGCGGTATGGCCAATTTATCCTTATTTCTAGTATTATATAACATGACTGTAACATTAGTGTGGTTTGCATGAATGCAGCTACTATTAGTTAGTTAGTACTACTCTTGAGGAATACTCGCTTTTGAGGAATCCTACGGATTGTTGTTATGTGGCATATAGCAACTTATAAAAGTACTCTTCGGTTTAAGAAATATTTTAACTTTAATAAATGTATTAATATTTGGTTCGTTAGTTACTCTTTATTTCAACATTTTTTTAAATAGTCTTCGAGAGTACTTGAAGGCCTACATACTCGTACATTGACTTCAAAATTATGGCATCGGCCATAATAATATTTTTAGTTAATCGCATCTGTGAAGGAAGTTAGTACATATTTATCTGTGGAAAAGTACGAACAACTGTCTACATGATATAAATTCAAAGTGCCAATATTTGTTTTCCACGAATCTGAAAAAGGGACCATTTGACCGTAGGAAAAAGGCGTGGTAAGTAGTGATATCGTATAAATGACAAGTGGTCGAAGATTTGGTCAAATGATGAAATACTAGCCGTAGACCATGCGCAGCGATTTCTTTTGTTTTCGTATTTGAAATATAATAAAAAAAAACATTTTATGGCAACATTATTATGCATAAACTTATGAACTGTAAACTCGTACAGGTAAAGCGAGTGTGCGACCGAAATCTGGTTTTAACCAAAATCGAATTTTCCGCTGTTTCATTAATTTAATTAATCAATTTACTGCCTCTATGATCTAATGTTTGCAAGTGATACTGAGGAGCGAAAAATTCGGGTTCGTTCCCCCGGAGGGGTACTACTGGGTTTTTCTAAATTAAAATTCCTAGCAGTACCTTGGAGTCTGAATTAGTATCTGATTTATTGTAATAATTTTTCTATTTATATTTCACTCTCTCTAATTCCTTATTTTAACGTATTTTTTCTTTTTACTTGTTTTAATATTTCAATACTTATTTTAACTGTTAAAATTTATTATTCGAGTACAAAAGTAAAAGTATATTATCAGCCAAATTTTAGCTTGAAGTCGGTCAAACTCATCATACTTTTAGTAATATTTCAAACCATTCTTAACTTTTTAATAATGACTATATTTTCAAAGATAAGGAACCTCAAAAACTTCACGGCATCAACGACTCATTTTTTACTTTGTAATAAAACCTACGTTATCCCTTAGGTTACTGTGTTCAGTATAAAAATCTGAATAAATTGCCTTTTGATTTTGGACATGGTACTGCTACTTATAAACAATGTTGACATTATTGTTTTTGTAGTCACTGTAGTAAATATGTATATCAATTCAAAGGCGTACACTTTCACCATATTTAATACTACTCTCCTGTTTACACTAACACAAATTAACGTGTTTTAGATACACACTAAACTCGGACATTGTAATGGTCCGCACCTGCATAGCAACTAGGCATGTCGTCGTTTATCTGTTTTAAGGAGGAAACGATATGTTCACACATTAACGGAATCGACCTAATTATTGGTTGGCATCAGCGACGATGTGCCAATTGGTTTTAAAAAAATCACCACAACCCCATTTAGTCGATAAAATTTAACGAAACTCCATTTACATATTCAAATATGTATTTGAATTCGCTTCAAATCGAACGTGTAACGTGATATTAGCATTGTCAGTGCCCATTACCAATGCACACCACATTGGACACACCATATATGGTTAAATGTAATATTTCTTAGTAAATAATATTTGTAAATAGTGACAATGCATTCTAAAACTCTCCGAATAAACGCCGCATAAATTGACCAAATGCTTTATAATATAAAGTAAATACCAGGAACGTTAAACTCGACAAAAACATTTACATCAAAAACATACATCATACCGAGATGAACATTTTTGCGGCCCAGTCAATATATCCAACGCAAAGTAAAAATAAAATAGAAATGTGAATTAGAGACGAAATCGGCATATAAAATTATAATACACTTGTCGCTGCAATAATATTTACTAATCGAATTATATGTTGCTGTAATGCGGGTCCCTATCGAGTCCCTAAGTGGAACGTATGAACATTGATTTGTTTTTTTGCGGCCCACCTAAAGTTAAGCTTTGTTTATTTGGCCCAAGATAGCTTTTCCACTGATTTAGACGGTTCCATTACACTAATCAATGGTGAAGATAAAGACAACGGCGCAGACACAGATATAGTTGAGACCCCAACCGGATCATCTGCATTATGCAATGACGTCACCTGTCTAATTCGAGAGGGCATTAGGCAGAGGGGATCGATTTCCCCCGGGGGTGATAAATCCTTGGATATCCGCGGACTGAGCTTGTGATTAATTATTGAGTTTATGATTTGAAAATCGAAAAATTATTGTATTGATTTGCGGTTTTGCCATTTGATAACCTTGTTGTACGTGATGATGTAGGTGTGTACCTATGTGCTAAATAGGCTTAAAATAATCTCCATGCGATTTCACAAACTGTTGCGTTATTCGTTTCGTTATAACGTAAAAAGTACTTTTAGAAAACACATCAACAAAAGCTGGCAAGATTGAGGCTATGCTGAAAGATCGACAAAACTAACGTTCGTATATTATTCATGAAATATAAGAAACAAATGGAAACTTTTATTTCGATATTCGAGATTTGTTTATTCCAAGCGCAGACACATAAACAAGGCGCACCTATTTTCCAATAACAGTCAGAGCCACAAATACAGTAACAAGTTTATAACGGTATTGATAGCAATGTTATGTAAACTTGGCGCAGCTTGCAGCCCTGGAGAACAGCGAGATAATGTTCAAGTTCAGTCGGTGGATAATTCTCCAGATTTTTCCTAACAAATAAATTAAGTTCATTGATCTGTTATGTATGAAGGTATATATTTCTAGCATTAAAACGCATCATTTTTTTGTGTCACGTCTTGTTTGTCTGTTACGTCTTATTTTCATCGTATCGGCATTGATGCCCTGTTGATTATGATATTTCCCACGTGGATGTCGAATCCTTATTATTTTTTTCTTTTTTATTGGAAGGTTTATAATCATAATCATATTCATCATCTTTATCTGCGAAATAAGGTATAATACATTTGTTAGTTAATATAAAAACTCATCCACTTATTTTACCATTTCGGCGTGCAAATGTTAGCGGTATAATTAGCAATTCATAAAAAAATAAATTGTTATGACTTATACAATGTGTCACAATTAATATAATAAGAATACAAGTTACAATTAATTATGTTCGTGTCTATAATTATTAAGATAATGTAAACGTATGTCAAAGCCAAAAAAAAATTGATAAGAATAAAAAAGAAAATTAAACACGTCTAAAATAGAGACATCATAATTTTAATATTTCTCTCTGTAAAAGCTAGTTTATTTGTTGTCTTGTTATGTAAATCTTGTTTACCCAAATAAGTCATGTTCTTTCTTTAATAATCTGTGAATAAAATACCTTCACATTTTTACTTGTACCCTATAAAACAATTTTTACACCAACGAGATTGTAAAAATATCAATATTTAAAGAAGATGCAAGAGAAACCTATTGAAATCCGGTAACAACAATACAGAAATAATCCCGAGAACGCCATTCGTGCCGGCGCGAGATTAGCGTCCCAGTTTCGTGTTTATAGCCGTTAGCCTCCGATGAGGCTTCGAGGGATTTCTCGTATTCATCGAGAGCTATTCGTTGCAAAGGTATTCTTACTAAAGATTGGCTTCAACAAAGATGCTTTTAGATGTACGAGTTTCTTTTTTTAAGCGCCGTAATAAAATTGGATCTTGCATTTTGTATTAAAGATATTGAACCGGATGTTCCATTGTAGACTTTATTGAAACAGCATTTGCTTAGCTTTTATTTGATACTATTGCGTTTGCTACTCTGTGATCTCGAATAGTGTGTATTGTATTGAATTTTTTCAATTTGAATCTTTTTATGGTCGTGATGGCGGTCATTAGAGGAGGCCTATGTCCCGCCATCGACTGAAATAGACTGATGGTGATGATGGTGACTTTTTTATGGTATATTAATATTATCGGTAAATCACATTGGATCAGTATAATGGAGTATGTTCCGGGTCTTCTGCAGTTGCGGAAGGGATCTTTGTCCAGATGTGGGAAAAAAATAATTGCAATAAAAAGAGTCATTTAAAGAGATTACATTTCATTTACTGAATAATGGATTTACTTAATAACTGATTAAACTCAACTTTAAGCGTCAATAATATCCTCCAATTTCTAGTTTTCTTCAAACAGCAGACCGAAAGCCAATGATCTTGAGTTTTGAATTTTTGAATGTGGTCCAAGGAATATATATTATCTAGTATGTGTATTAGCTTATGTTTCAAATATCAAGGTAAGTTATCACTACCTGTTATCGGTTCTAGATATATATTTTGATAATATGGTTCAAGTAATCATAGATCTGGCATAAAGCTAGTATCCGAGTGCCAATTATGAGAGGAGGCGATTTGGGAACACCGAATCTTAGAATAGAGAATTATTAATGTTTAATTTATTTTTGGAAATGCTGTCTTCAAAACTACCCAAAAATGAAGCCGAACTAAGCTCAATATGTAATATTAAAAATTAAACAGATGGCACTCGCGTGCGAATGTAGCTTGATATTAACATTATCCAGGAGTAGGATAATGTTAATGACAGTATTTGAGGTTCGAAGTGCATGTCAAACAGTCGATTCCGATTGATATTCTTCTATAAAATTTTCAACTCAGATGACAAATCATTCTAGATAACTTGAAACCCATATTCGTTTTGGATTGTGATATATAGGGAATTCTTATTAGCAGCATTGGCGTGTTTCAGCGTTATTTTAAGACCAATGGGAAAATATAAACACTCAGGTAAATAACTAATAAATTGTAGTCTAAGACTATTACAATGTTGTTTGAATATTATATTTGTTAGACTAAGTATTGGAATTCGTTGAATATGATCAGGTTATAAAGAACTGCAACACTCTTTACATCTTATTCTGGAAAAGGCTATTACGGTGGTGGACCTTCTTTTAAAACATCGGCGTCTTGTGACGTAACGATATTAGAAACCCAGTGCTTTGCATGAAACTCAAATGAGAGAATCGAAGATGAACGTGGACCGAGACATTTTCAGGTATGGAACCTTTTCCAAATTCCGCACGATCTTAGAAGTAGAATGTCTTTGAAAAACTGCCGCTCGTTAAATGAAAGTTTAACTTCCGGTTTCTCTAACGCTAAAACTTGTATTTTGTACCAAGCACTAACTGCCGCGAGTTTGTAACTAAATATAATACCCTGTGCGATGAAATGTTGTTCCGGTGCGACAAATTATTTACTGTTTTCCATTATCACTTAGTCGCTTTACCACACGGTTTTGTTCGTTGTTTTAAGGTAATGCGAATAGTTTTTAATTTCTAATGATGTTGTCAATTTATTAACGGGTGGTTACAAATGCAGTTAAAAGTCTGTCAGACGTTTGTTTTAAATTTGATGATTTAACTAAAGGTTGGGTTGAACCGTGCTAAAGGTGAGGTAACTGCAAAAGAACCTCCAAAAGTACCTTCGTGGTTCTGTTTCTCAAAAACTGCACATAGTGATGAGAAGATGTTATATATGTCCGCTATGAACAGACGAGCGATTGCTTTTATCATTATATAATATTAATTTGGGTATTCCAGCGTTTTGTAGGCAGCCGACTGGCGACAATTTTGTTTGTATATTCGGACAGTATCGTACGTGAACTTTGTTGGAAACACAAGGTGTGGTTTCTGCAGGGCTTAGATTTGCATATACTATTTGTTATCACCACGTTCTTGGGTATTTTGTTGTAAGTCTGCATGTTAAATCTTGCTTGATATAAACACCTTAACTTTTAAACATATTTACATAACGTATTGTATGACAGTAAATGGTGTTGAAAATGAACCTTGATTATTTCGTAAAAAGTACGATATCGCAGCGAGCTATGTTAAAACATGATGTGTTACGAGATGAAGAGATTTAGAAAAGAAACATACTTAATATAAATAAACTAATAGACAATAACCGTCATCCTCATAGAAAAAAGAATAAGAATGATAAGAAGTAAACATTTGATATATATCAATGTAAATTATGTAAAATAAATATTCACAAACTAACAATAACTATTCTCTTCACTTTGCATGCCTTAGTCACAAAGGTTTTAGGTAAGTCTGGGCGTCGGCATGTGTCTATTTTAAGAAGTAGGTATAAAGAATACAACAAATTCTTATAAATAAAACAATATCCACAATAAATTTTAGGACATCCGAAGAACAATGAAACATTTGACTTTGGCCAAGGGTAGGACCTGAAATCTTTGTAATATTCAACAGCCGCTATCGCCCTTGTTTAACTGTTGTGTGGTAAGCGACTGCCGAACAGCGATAAAAAATGCTTGCGAGTGTAGTAAATAAAGAGTACCTTATTCGTCTATAACAAATCTTCAATGGCCTGTTGATTTAGGGTTAGTGATCTTGACTGCTGGGTTGAAGGTTGCCGGTCCGATTCCCATTCATAACAAATATTTCTGAAATGTGCATGAATGTTTTCTCTGTGTTAGTATAAAATCACGTATATAAGTGTGTGTTCAGAAATATGGGAGTATTAATACATTGTACAATGTACGGTTGTCAGAGTGTTTGCCAGTTTTTGCCAGTTTTGCCAATAGCCAGTTTGTGATTAAATAGTTGTGACTAAGTCACCTCAAGTTATTTTTGTTGGAAGAATTTTTGTCAATGTTTTTGTTTTTTCCTCATACTGTCAAAACAAATCGATATGTGGTAGCCTTTGATTTCACATTTTGGACGTTATTTATAGCTTATATATGTATTATAGCTTTTTAAGCCCGGTAGTCCCAGAGCCCACGACCAAAACCATGTATAATAGCATTACGGCCAAAACTGTATAAAATCGTTAGATTATATTATTCTGAACCCGACTTGTTCTGGAGTAACGGTCAAAAGTGT
>DWFO01006046.1:0-10137 GCA_018246595.1 Mimoniades nurscia nurscia
TTTTTGAGTGTTCTGTTGTATTTCGAGACCATGACAGTGCAGGCGCCACATCCTCCTTCTGCGCAGCCCAGCTTGGTACCAGTCAAACGTAATTTTTTCCGAAGATACCACAATAATGTCCATTTTGGATCTGGGTGCTCATCTATCACCTGAAATATGTACACAGGTATACGTTACATTATTGTAAATTGACGCGTAGAACTCTGAAATGCATAGTGTGAAAGCTTAATAAATTTTTCAGGTTGGTAAATTGTTTGTGGATCTTCCCTGGTTTATTATACTTTGCGATGTGTTGATGCTTTACTTGTAGTATTGTACATATCATAGTACCTACATATTATGTGTATGAAAATTACAGGACATTTAATGAGCATGTTAAAACTGTTAAAAGTGACAGACATAAGATCGTAATTTGGTATTATGGGTTATGTAAAATTTCCTTTCGTCATCAGCATCATCTTCACCAAGCTATTCCCGTCCTCTGCTAACACAGGGATCTCCTATAGCACGCCACTGTTTTACACTTCCATGCCTACCTCTTCGAGAATTAAATGGGTGAAGTTTCATTTCTTCTTAGGCGTGCATTATAAGAAATTTGAATTTTATCACAATTTCTAAGAATCATCAGATATCAGAACCTTAACCCTAACCTTAACCTTAACCTTAACCCTTAACCCTTAACCCTAACATTGAAATAATCATTTAACATTTTATGTAGTCTCTACACCCGTAATATTATTTGTTACAAAAAATTTCAGCTGGTTTTTTTGCACGTAAACATAGATACATATCATTGATAACAATATCACATTCACATACATTAGTTATGGCACAAAGTTCTATTGAAATATATTATCGCGATATGATTAATGTAATTTACATTTTTATGTGGGTTACGAACTATTTCGCTATTTGATCGGGACGTCCTGAGTTCAAATGCCGTGGCGGGTAGGTACTACTGGATTTTTTTAATTTAGAGTGTCTAGTAGTAGCTCGGGGTGTGAAAATGTGCCCGTGGCATGGCAATAGGCTCACCACCTATTCCATAGTGGGAGTATACTGCACTCCTCTGCCTACCTCTTCGGAGAGTACAGGCGTGATGTTACGTTTAATAATAGCTTTAATAGCTCCGTGGATATCTTAAGATTATATCTTTACATATACATACATATGTATATGTTAATATAAGGTCAAGGGAATGAATACAAACCTTCTTACTCAATCCTTCTAGCTAGCTAGAAATTTAGCTACAAGTTATACTATTTTTAAAATCATAATATAACTAGAAGCTGGCTGTTTTAATATTTGTTTTAAAAGTTCGTAGAATCATCTGATGATTAGATTAAAAGACTTTTACTTGGACAATAATGAAATCATCAGTGATAAAATTTGTTAAAACAATGTTTGTTACTTTTGACATTTGAAGATGGGTTTGTATTCAAAATTGTTGTAGTTGTTTTGATAACTCAAATAACCTATTTCTTTAATACAATTTGCTGTACTATTGTTGAACAAACATCAAAAACAGAAATACACCATATGCATTGGATAAACATCAAAAACCAATAATCCTTTACCCGACCCGTGGATGGAACCCAGGACCTCCAATCACTGAGCGGTCACGCTTGATACCACGAGAACAAAGAGGCACCAAAAATTTAAAACATTGGCCGAATTATTTTTATGGCGGCATGTGTATTGTGTATCGTATAATCATTATATAAATGATAATTTTATTCTTCTACAACTAAATATTTGTATAACATGTAAATGAAATAAACTTTTCATTCACTAAAAACATTACCATTTTTCCATATTATGTAAATTATTCCATCCAACATTATGTAAATTATTGTTATTACATATCTTTAAGTAATAATTTTATTGCACAATCACAACGTAATTAATAAATATAATTTGTATTAACCATAACTATCGTTATTATTAATGGTGCCTTATTTATTTACAATTCTACAGGCAAATTGGTTAATGACCTTCACGAATTCTGCCATACGGAACTAGTTTTATTGTTGCACAATATTATAGGCCACTCGGAGCGCGAGTTGTTCGTATTGCGCAATATTTGAAATTCATATTGATTTCATCGGTTGGAAGGTGCAGAGAGGTTTTGTCGTTATATTTATAACAAAATTTTATTGTAAATATATCTTTCTTTGTTTTTAAATTTGTTATTTTTACCACCATCTTTATTATTTATATTGCACAATCGTTTGTCATAATTTTAAAGGTTTTTTAAGCTTTTTTAGCTTTGTTTCCTTTTCTTTACTGTCAATAGTTATTCAGTTGTTGTAGAGTAATTTATTTGTATTTATTATTATATGTGTTGCTTGTTACAGATCCCATACTGTATTTAATTTCGAAGAACATAATTATTACCTATATCTATAATAAAATTCACTTTATATATTAAATAGGATGCGAACTAAGTGCAGCTAAATAGTAGAAGAGATTCAGTTATTTTTAAATTGCATTTAGCAAATGTGCATGTTTTTCTTCATTATTTAAAGACTTTTTATTATTAGACATGTTAATGTATTATCATTAGGTACTTAAAATACCAGGTAAATAATACAATCTTGTTTGTTTCGTATATAACACACTATATAAATATATTGGTCACATTAATTAATACACTATCAAATTCGTTACACTGTTACAGTCAGATAGATTTTGTCACTTTATTATTATTATTTTTACTCACACTTAAAAAAAACACTTCACTTAAAAACGTGGTATTAATTTAAACTATTAAAAATAAAAGCTACTATATCAATTAACGGCCATACCTTTTTTCCATTGACGTAGAAAACCAGATCAGTAGTGACGTCACTAGCACCGCCTTCGCTGTTAGGCAACCCCATGTTAGTTTACCGAAAGCTCGCGATGTATTGACGGACGAAGAGCAGGCTGTTTGAATATATCGTTCTATATCTATAGATAGCAGTATTTGGTAGACGCGAATTGTACACAATGACTCAACCCAATCGGCCAGCACACCCGGCAGCGTCAATATGTATTGTTGGCGAAGGCAAACTATAGAACTACATATTTCTGATCACTTATTATCATTTTCAAACAGGAAAAATGTATCTGTATCATACTGTAAGAGCTGAGAGAAACACCTATAGTTGAGCTGTGCATTTTTGAAAGCGTTTTGTAAGCGAAAGTTGCTCTAGATTGTGATAGCTTATATTTAAAATGTACATATTTATTAGTTCTCAAAATTTAAAATAAATAACTTTATTTAAATTTCTTTATTCACACACTATTTATTTATTCGACTTTTTAAGAAACAAAAGTCGAACTTTTTCATGTAGGTGAACGTAGGAGAAACGAAAAGGAAACAAACTGTTAATATATAACTTTAATGTTATTCTACTTAAACAATAATGTTTGGCTAAAAATGCTTGGGAATTGAGAACACATTTTTTAATATATGTTGTGAACAGAGAAAAATCATATTCAAAACGTGATAACAATATGTGAATCCTAGAATATTACCAGATAACGGATTACATAGAATAGGCGTACATATCGGTTCCCGCCAAATTTCATACGAAAACAAAGTACCTCCTTTTGAGTGAATTAAGTTCCTATGAATGAAACAGATTAAGACGTCTACAGAAAAAACTCACAGAGTATATTTAACACAATACATAATTGAATAATGTACCGACATTATTCGATTATATGTTAAACATCCCATTACGATCTCAGATAATTAATGAAAGTTATTTTACCGATTAACTCACAATCATATAAAAATATTTATATTTAAGTGTAATTGTATGTTATTTTCATTTTGTCATTTAAATTCAATTAAGATCTTTGATTTTATATAGATTCGTACATTATAGATTTTTACATTCATTACATTACATTTTTACATTTTTATATAGATTCTTACATTATAGATTTTTACATTCTTATAACGAAATCTATGCTTTTCATAATATTATTTTTGTTTCATTTTAAAACATTAACACTTAATTCAAGCATAATTATTTTTGAGTAATTAAAATAATAATAATTCAAATATTAATTTAAATTAATTTCTATCCACAAAAAAATATTAAGTACCAACACTAAATTTGCTACACATTTACATTATTTACATTAATGACTTCTCCATGTATAATTCTAAGCATTTTGAAGTATATTAATACCTACTTAAAATGTAATTATTTTTAACTTGAAATATATTTATATAGTAAATATAATTAAGCCACAACGTTCCAAGCAATTCCGTTCTTCGTAATTGTGGGTTTAACCTGTAAAAAGAATATTAGATATGTTTAACAAAAATATTATTTGATGCGAGTAAGTAATGAAAAAATTTAATTTGGGAAGTTTATTTTATGAAACTGAAAGTTTATGGTTACTACAAAAAGTACAATTAAAAATACATTAATGATATTATGCTCAAAGAGTTTATGAATATTTATTATAATCGTCATAACATCAGCCTCTGTTATCCCACAGCTGGACATAGATCGTTTCTCACTAAAAGTAACAGTTCTAAATAAAAGTTTCAATCCAAAATTTAATTTTTTATAAACTAAATACGAATGCAACAGCTCAGACAAAATATAAAAAAATAGGAATGAATACAAATATGAAAATCTAAGTATTACCTCCTCAGTGATATTGTCTTCGCATGCCATTCTAATGCGTGCGCATGTGGCAGGAGCGTCCAAATCAAAAACCGCTGGTACGCCCGCATCTAGACGCGCTGACTTTATAGCATCCTTTATCGCGAAGAACACTGACGCGGCTAAGAACAGCGGGGGTTCGCCTACAGCCTACACAGAAAACATTTATTCAATATACTTTTGTTTTTTTTACAGTTATTTCATTTTTATGTGCGAATGTATTTTATGTACTGAAGTGATCTGCCTATCTCATCGAGAATTACTTGCGTGTTATATGTAATTCATTAATACAAAATAACTACTTTGAATTAATTTTTTGATTGCCATTGTAAAATTTTGCAACCGCATTCCATTAAAAGATTTAATTGAAGAGCAAAGTTTTTTGTCCAATTATATTACCTTCGAAGAATAAACGGCGCGTGGGTTCGGCGCTCCTTTAAGTAGTGACACGTTAAATTCCTTTGGAATATCGGAAAACCCTGTATCTTATATGCACCGGGTCCTCGTGACAACACTTCTCCGTTCGACGAAAACAGCATTTCTTCTAACGTGTAAAATCCATAGCCTTGCATAAAAGCTCCTTCGATTTGACCTATATCTATGGCTGGATTTAAACTCTCACCGACATCCATTACGATGTCTGTTCTGAGAACACGATGGTCGCCCGTTAAACAGTCGACAATCACCTCGGAACAAGCTACACCGTAAGTGAAATATTCAAATAGATTTCCTGAATTTGTTGCGTGGTCGTACTCGATTTTTGGAGCTGCGTAAAAACCGGTAGCAAAAAGGCACACACGATCTAAATATGCCGCTGAAACCCAACCTTCCCATGAGCCATTAGGTTTGCTATCCTTGTAAGGTTTGAGTCTTTCAATCAAAACATTACACGCATCGATAACAGCCATGCCATATAAATCTGAACTTATACTCGCCGCTGTGGGGGAACTATTGGGCACCTTGTCTGTAGCCATTTCACTTATATGTATTTTGTTCACATCCACTTCCAAGGCCCTGGAAGCTACTTGAATCATCTTAGTAAAAAGACCTTGTCCCATTTCAATACCACCGATCGACAGCAGCACAGATCCATCACTGTATATCAACAGAAGAGCTCCACCTTGCATCAACACATCTGCCTGGAAGGATATACCATATTTCGTTGGGACTATTGCAATGCCTTTCTTTTCCCATCGATTGCATCTGAAAAAACATAAGTAAGTATATTACACTAAATAGAATACTAGCAATAAATTAAATAATATATAAAGGTAGAACATAGGTACTTGTTAAAATCTTCGACATCTTTTTTCCTTTGCCAGTAATCACTGGAGTCGATGCTTTCCTTCCAACATCGTTCCAAAGTACAGTAACTGAGACTTTGGTTGTAGTGAGTTAGATTTCCTTCTTTATATAGATTTATACCGGCGATCTCTTCATAATTTTTACCTAATACATTTGCGATATTTCTCATCATTGCTTCTGTTGCTAACATAGATTGAGGTGCGCCAAAACCGCGAAATGCCGTGTTAGACGGCATATTTGTTTTACATAGATATCCGGTAACTTCTAGGTTGGGTATAAAATAGCAATTATCAACATGAGTTAATGCTCTTTCCATCATCTAAAATGTTTAATTTGATGAGAAATGTTAATATTTGAACATAAATCTTAAATGATAGTTAATTAAATAAACTATTAATACTTACTGAACAAGAGATATCCATAGAGTAGCCAGCGTTGCTATAAATTTCGAATATCGCTCCGATAATCTTTCCATCATTATTAAAAGCAACTTTATACTTGATTAAAAAGGGATGCCTATATCCTGTTATTTGCATATCCTCATCTCTGTCTAGGACTGCTCGAACTGGTTTTTTTAAATTGTAGGCTGCTATAGCCACTGGCAATGCTAAAGTTATTGCTCTCGATTCTTTTCCACCAAAACCACCGCCAATTCGTTTAACTTTAGATACAACTTTGTGCCTCGGAATACGCAAAGCCCCAGCGGCCATTTGCTGTAATAACAAAATAATTAAGTTATTATTATATATATTCTCGATAGTCAATACAAATACTGTTGCAAACGAATAAAACCAAAAATCTAAAATATTAATCTTCCTTACAGCTAGTTCAGCAGGGTTTTGTGTTGTACATATAATTTCTAACTCGTCTTCTTTTCTAATGGCGTATGCCGATATAGTTTCTAAATAAAAGTGTTCTTGAGCCCCGCTCCTTATGTGACCCTCAAACATATGATCTGCTTCAGAAAATGCGTCATTAACGTTTCCTTTAACAAGTTTTGTCGGGTAACCCGCAAAAAATGACTTGTGTTTAATAGCATCCTCAAGGGTTACAATAACTGGCTCCAATTTTTTGTACGTTACAGTTACTAGATCTTTAGCTCTTTTAGCGACACTTTCAGATGTGGCAACTATGGCACCTATAACGCACGCTCGACTAGTTACAATACTTCTAGAAAAAATTTCCTCGTCTTTAATTATTGGACCTATTCTGTTGCACTCATCTGGTAAATCAGAAGCTGACAAAAATGCCCTTACAGCTGGCATTGATAAAGCTTTACTTGCATCAATATTTTCAATCCTTGCATGTGGTTCTGTACTTAATACTAAGGACAAATAAAGTTCTCCTTCAACTATTGGAATATCATCGCAATATATGGCCTCTCCAGTGGCTTGTTTCAACGCAGATACGTGAGGTATTGGCATCCCAACAGAATTATAGACATCTCTATTATCGTTTTTGATTTCGTAAATTTGAGAACTTTTTGGTTCAATAATACATGCTTCCGTAGATTTTGAAAACTCTATTTGTCTTAGTTTATTATTATTAAGGTTTATATTTTGCAATAGGTGAAGATAAAACTTAAAAAATAAACTTAAACTAAGCGATTTCCGATAGTCCGCCATGCCACCTGGTGACGATATATCTAACTGTAACTCTTCATTAAGAGCTTTCAATACTAACTTCAACGTACTTTCGTTCCACATACGGCCTTTAAGTAATTCGGATGACTTCCTTGCACATATCGTTGTAGGTCCCATACCACCGTAACATAGTTTTGCATCTTCTACCACATGCGAACCTTGCTCAAATTTAATATTGAAAGCTGCTGTTACTATAGAAATGTCATCGTCTCTTCGTCTTGCTTGTTTGTATGCTTTTAAAAACTGTCTTTTCTCAGTAAAAGGTATTTCGATGGCCACCACTACCTCGTCTTCTTTAAGACAAACTTTTCTGTAGCTTTTATAAAAACTCTCATCGATAATAACTAGCCGGTTTCCGCCTTTACAGCTAGATACATGCAGCACCGCTGAACACGCCATTAAAATAGGATTTAGGTCGGATATGGGACTGGCTGTAATTATATTTCCTGCCAGAGATGCGACATTACGAACTTGTTTACCAGCAAACCAATGAAGCATATTCATTATCTCGAAAAATACTTTTCCGGAATCATAATTGTCTTCTGACATTTTTTTCAAAAATTCAAATAAATCTGTAAGCGACACTGCGGCGCCTACTTTAATACCAGTATTTGTTAAGCTTAGTGTATTCATTTCCTCAATTAATAATGGGGAAATTAATACTGGATATTGTTTCTTTTTAAACTTCATTTCTACACCTATTTCTGTATTGCCTACGACTATTTTACTATCTTTCAGTTCTAACTTCAATAACAGCAATTCGCCGAGAGTTTTAGGTCGGATCCAAATACTGTTTTCTCCCTTATAAAGACCATAACTTTCTCTATAATGCTGGTTTAAGATTAATTCGGGTGGAAATATCGGTTCTTGCGTGGGACTGTATGGTTTAAACTCAGATTCGTCGAATAAACTTCCTTCGTTTTTAACATTACCATTGCCATTTTGTAGCCGACAACAGTCATTGCCCATTATACAGGTATCGCCATTATTAACACCATCTCGCCCACTCCAAGCATATACAAACGTTTTAAATCCCTCTATAATTGGTCTATAACCAGTGCACCTACAAAGGTTTCCTTGTAAAGCCGTTTCGATATCAGGATAACTAATTTTCTGTTTATTTCTGAGCAAAGTGTACATAGACATGACAATTCCCGGCGTACAGAAACCACACTGAGAACCGTGGGCTTTAGCTATTCTTTCTTGTACCGGATGTAAGTTATCACGTGAAGATCCAATCCCTTCTACAGTAGTTACTGATAATCCATGCATTGCGCATAACGGCGTTAAACAAGCATTCACTGCTATGTGTCTGATTGCGTAAAAGTTAAGGCCATTAACAATGAAGTGCATACAAAACAGCCAATTTACACGCACGTGATTAAATTCTATATAATAGGTAATAGTAGTTCATATAGTATGTATAATAATGTTTCTTGGTTAACGTTTATATTTGTCTCTTCCCCTAAAAACCTATTAAAATCCAATCAACATTAATCTAATTGTTTATGTGTAACTGTATCACAAACGTTCTTGGAAAAAATTATTGCGTTTTGTACTTTTTTCCTATGAAGTTCCAAAAAACGAAGTATGGCTTATTCATATTTTATTCTTAATACAGGTTTTACGAAAGATATTCTTGAGCGAACCAAGAAAAATCCCTTGTATTGTAATACAAATGTAGCGCATTTCCGTACTGTTCAAGAATGTACATTAATTTTTAAGATAATTTAGAATATTATATAAGGTTTACTTACAAGAGCCTGTTTCATTTTAAGGATATTGTTCGTTATGTAATATTGCTCTTAACGATATGCAGGCTCCTTTGCTGCCGTGTCATGACACCATATTTTGATTTTTTTATTCTACTCGCTTACGGGCATTAAACCGAGTTGCTTCAGTTGCGACAATTTTGAAGTTTTAATTAATAGCACCTAATACCATATTACCGTAATTTCATTCATATACACTAGTTCAAATAAACGAAGTAGCAGTCAATAGTCTGACACAGACACAACCCGAAAGATATAACGCCTTACACTATATCTAGGCTATTCGAAAAGGATACTTGATTCGGTCCTCTCTCTTCAGGTAATACGATATCATGACGGTACACGCACCACAGCCTCCTTCTCCGCAGCCATACTTGGTTCCTGTTAAGTGAAGTTTTTTACGCAAATACCAGAGTAACGTCCACTCAGGATCTGGATTGGGTTCTATTACCTAAAAATTTATTACAAATTTATTAAACACGTTACCTACTGCGTTACTAATTTTATTTATGTCCATTTACGACAATAATCAAACTTTAATATTAAACACGAAACTAAACGTGTAAGTGATTCTCAATGTTTCAGTCAGACAAGATTCTTATCACTGTTTATTTAATTTAAAATATGATCATACGTTTAAATTATGAATATATTAGTATCATGCCTGCCATAGACTGCCTCGTTGGTCGTGTTTGTTGCGAGTGCGACTGCCGATCGGGAGGTCCCGGGTTCGATTCCCGGGTC
>DWFO01006047.1:0-10136 GCA_018246595.1 Mimoniades nurscia nurscia
GGAACAAGTACATATTCTGTTTTTGTGTAAGCAGCAAAAAATTCCACCTCGACAAGATGCTGGTACACTTTCAAGCTTACGTTTTTAATCTCGGTCCCGCGTTCCTAGCGTGGGGTTTATGAGCAACTGGCCTATTGGGGGAGACCTGTCGCCAGGAACAGATGGAAATAGGCTGATGACGAAAATGGTGACGTCACCATTTTCGATAAATATCCTATAAGACTGCTATCTAAAACTACATACAGGTACCAGTGCATCAGCTCCCATAACTCTAATGCGGATATAAGCTTGAAACGAATTGAAAAGTTGAACAAAATCGTATACATACATATAATCAGCCTTAATCGTTTTTATTGTGAATCTGTAGGATAGCTTAAGTCCTTCTAAAAAATGGTTGCATACATTTTTATCAATTTGCCTTGGAGTAGCGTCATAAGGATCAAGCTTGGATATAAAAAAATACAGAAAAATTGAGTACCTCCTCCTTTTTGAAGTTAGTTAAAAAATGTAAATTAGATACCAATGCTTGACATAAAATCTTTTGCAACGACTATTTCATATCATGTAACGATAAAAATGTATTAAGAATAATTATAACCGCTATCATTTAATCATTTTTTCTATTACCTAGTTCAAACATTAGTCTTACTTACTCGTAACATTTAAGAATAACTTAATCTTACCGTCAATGTTTTTCTTTAATAACATTTATAACCAATATTCAGATTTGGTTAAAAAAGACATCATAAGATTATTTCTTTTGTTTTTTTTATGCCCCATTTATAGTTTCAGTAGTTACACTATTCATTTTTTCTTGACAAATATCTAATTAGGGCCATGTGTGGACAGATACACGGTAAAGGAGGGTATTCTGAGTCTCTATAGTAATTATGACAAGGAAATAATATATTGTACATTGTAATTATTTTTAAATAGTTTAAAGGAATAAAAATGTGAAGTTGTAAAAATTTTTTCTTCATTAAACTAAATATAGTTAACAATATATTGAACTGTATATTATGTAGTTAAACAAAATTAGTAGCAGTTTTATGTATAGCTATATTTCCATAAACTTATTGTCAAATGCGTGATAATTTGAATATATAAAATATTATCTACTAATAAGGTATCTTCTCTACTACTAATAAGGATCCCACAAGTATCCATGAAATCTCAAACTAACATCTACATCTACGAGTACTATCTTATTTGAATTATAAAATTACTCTAAATTATGGCCGACACTTAAAATTAAATCCCAATTCATAAACAAACTGTGTCGTTCTCGTCCTGAGAAGATTATTATTATGTGTCATTAGTTCATATTTTAACCTCGAAAAACAGGGGGCCCATTGTGCGCCCAGCGGGTTCCGGATGTACGGCAGGATTTTTTTGTACATATCTTTACATAAATATCCTTGTTATGGGCCAGCTGTGAATTAAATTGGATTCATGTTGAGCTTGTAATGATTTTATGAGATATTCTTTTATCTTTAAGTACACATTTTTGTCACGACAAATATAAATAGCACAATCTGTTTTTAAATCGACGTAAGAATTAAAAATAATAATGCAACTATTAAAATATTACTAGTTTTAACTGTGTTGGTTTAAATAATAATTATTTTTTATATGTGGCACTATCGATTGTATTTATAAGTCTTCCCGTATCATCTATACTTGTGTTAAAGTCGTTACTATATGCTTGCTATTGCTATATGCTTATAATTGAGAGAATAATCATTGAAATAATGAATGTGTTGTAAATAATAAAAACATGTTTTAATATAATCAAGCTTGTCTTGTTTCTCCACCTCAATGATAATCGCATTCATCATAAATTATGGAGTGTCTTAGCGTCGTAATACGTAGGAGTGTTAGAGGAAAGGTAACATTTCTTCATAATCTGTACTTCCAATCGGCGAAAGATGATCGCGTGTAACGAACCCGTAGCTTAAAGTGACACGTTTAGAATATATAAAGCAGCTGGCACACTGAAGGTTGTGCGCAATGTAAGAAAAAAGGTATTATTAAAAATAGTGAACTTATTTCATCATAAATAATTCGTAAAGAACGAAGTAAAACTTGAAAGAAACATACTTACTTATGTTTATTTATTATTATTATATATGTGCTCTATCTCGAACGCGTATTGCTATTATTTAAGTATAAAAGCTCATAAAATGAATGATATCAAACTTGTAAATGTTGATAAATCTAAAATACATATATGGTTTCATAAACCTGAAATGAATCATGCAAGAACAACAATATATAGAACATATACCTAAATGCAGAGCCGCTATATACATTTAGTCCATATGCTCATCTCGAAATCAAAACTTGTCCGATAGATAATAGTGAATATAGCTATATTCAATATGAGCTGTAAAAAAATGGACCAAACAGAAGAAATTAGTATTACAAATCACATTACTTTAAATGTAATAAGCGTCTCATTTGAAGTTCACGTCAGTAGAAAATAGAAAGTTACATTACATTTAATATGATAGTTAAACAACTTTCTTTGTATATACATGAGTTACGATACAGTGACTTCTTACAATTCAGTGCAGCATCCACGTAATCTCTTCCCCAAGGGACGTCATATCTAGATGAGAACGGAGTGTCACCGGAGACGCCGCGCGTGGGACGTCTCGAAGCAACTCTATCTGTCCTCTCCATCTGTTGACTGAGTTTCATAATAAGAGTTCAAATACTATCAAAACTGTGATGTAATGACAATCCTCAAAACTCGGAGGATACTACAGAGCGTAATTAATTTTATAATGTTAAATATTTAGAGGCATGAATGATTTTTTGAATTACGTAAGTCTTATATGTATTTTGCCTGAATTGGCCCTAACTTGCCAAAAAAAGTCTTAGTGCTCTGTACATTGATAACTTTACATTAAATGTTCGAATTTCCTACTATGTAGGTAATAGAAAATATGGCAGGAATTATATGTAAAAAGATTATTAGGTCTAATAATACCATTCTGCATAGCCCATAGACCTAAAATGGGAGACCAAAAGCTTAGCAAACCGAGGCTAAAATGCGAATCGCCGCAAATTCGGCGGTCATATCCGGCCTGACGGCGAAATAGATTGTCGCGGTAAAAGGGCGCATTGCGAATCTGAAGGGCTTATTACGCTGGGCCTTGATTTTACCTGTTGTGGGAAGCGAAATAGTCGTGGTTCAGTGTTATTTATTTGTAAGGTACATTTTAAGTAGAAATTAGATAAATTGGATTCGAAAAGTAGACGAGTAACAATTTCATCATCATGAAAATCGGGCATAGTAAATTATTTAAAATAAATTCCTTAGTATTAGGTGTTATTTATAACGGATACCAGTGAATGTTATTTTTCCACCCTTTTATCGTTTCACAATTTAACGCCACGCCAAATACAGATTAACAGACTTCACTTGTATTAGAAAGCGTTGTATACAACTTTTAGCTGGGGAAGTTTCGTCAAGTTTTCCTTAGCTGGTACAAAACATTATATTTAAATTAACATTGTAAGCATACCGTTCTCTTACAGATTATTAAAACATATTTTTAATATATTTTTAAAAAAGAAAAAAGTAACTTCACTCCTGTAATCCCCGAAGAGATAGGCAGAGGAATGTAGAACCCACCCATATTTCACCAGTTACTTTTACGTCCCACGATGGAATAGGTGGTGAGCCTATTGCCATATAACCGGGCACATATCCAGACTCCGAGCCACTACTAGAAAATGTAATTTAGAAAATTTAGTAGTGCCTGACCCCGGGATCGGACCCAGGACCTCCCGTTCGGCAGTCGCACTTGCAACTAACACGACCAACGAGGCAGTCAATATATTTTTAACTAGGTATAATAGTACCATAGTAATTATTCGCACATGTTAATTGAATCTGAACAAATTATGTAAGTACCAGTTTGAGTAACTTCTTATTTTCCGAAACGTCCTGACTAACAATTCTTATTAATCAGACCTTAGCCGGTATTCTTATTAAAAATCTCAGGACCGGAATAAATAAACGAAACGTTTAGTACCAAAATAACTTAATTTGACCTCTAAATGTACAGTCGAAGAATAAATCCATTACATTATTTCTGGCAGCACTGATATCAAGTTCGCAACCAGCAAATACATTTGGTATTCACGCTGCGAACAAAATGTCACCTTATCCAAATAGTCAGAACGCCACGGAGGGATTTAGTTACTAACGCGCCGAGACATTTTAGAAGATTGCTGAAAAAAAATCTCCGGTTTCGCACGTATTCACGTATCTCTATGTATCTCGAAATTGTTCAGTGCTGAAAAAATATCATAGATGATGCGAAATTCAACCCGTGTCATGAGAATGCTAACGGAAAGCTCACACTTGGAACCTGAATGGAACTGATGGTGGATATTCCTGTTTATGTCTTTACAATTTAGTTAGCTTAAGCTAATGGATATAAAATAAACTTGTTACGAAAATTAGCTATTTTTTAACCTAGCATTTCATTATGATAGATTTACGAGGTTGAATAACATTGAAGCCAAATTTTGAGATTCAACGAAATTAATCACAAAGTACAATTTAAATTTACGGCTCACAAAACAGCTTAAAACATGAATCCTAATTACTCTGTAACAGCAGTTTCTCATCAGTTCCAACTAATTAGGGGCTCAGGTTGTAATATCCAATTCAAGGCAATTATAGCTTTTAGCGTTTTTATTCTTGCGATTGGTTGAAATAATAAATGTTGCTTTTACCACAATAGACTTATTAGATTTTTATAGTTTTTATAAGAACAGATTTAGCATTAAAGTAATGATTATAATATTTTAGTTTTAATAAGCGAACAATAAACATTAATTAACAGTGCTATATGACCCATTATCTTCCCACAAAAGACTTCCGAGAATTTGATGGACGAGAGGCGACCGCATTTCATTTATGATAGCAAAGACTTCTTTTTTCCTTTTGGTTTTCCTTCCATTACTATAAAACGTCCCGAAGGTTAAAACAACAACACACAAATAGTCCAATCCGTGGCAAGGAAACACTGTTCTTTCTCAAATATTTAAAAAGCGTTACATAGCCTTTCTAAATCCCTTTTTCTCTAACGACATATCAATATCGTATTTATAACTATTGTCGCCTCACGAGCTTTACCGCGACTCGATAAGTTTGCCCCCTCAGGGTTAGAGAAGCCCTTTATCAAACTTCTTACGAAATTGTTTGAACAAGACTTCCGTGCAAACCTTTTGAACCGACCCGACTATGTTATCAGCACGCAAAAATGGTCCCTAGGGACTCGCGGTTTCTGTTCATCGAGAGGACGAATAAAGAAAAAATAGCGTAACAGAAGAGAATGGAAATAAAATACTAGGTTAAATTGCCAGTACTTACGTAGTGACTGGCGGAATGTGTGAGACAAATACTGAATATGAAGCTGCCAGCAGAAACTTTGCGATACATCTCTGGTGTTCTTGCGAAATCGATTTTATTTTGTTGGTGCTAGAGTTGATTTTGTTATTGTAACTTATTTTTTAGTGTATTGACGTTTCGCATTCTACACGTGAAATATTGCGATCTCAGTGTTCTCCCACGATCACGTAAGCGATAAGCGATAAAGTAAAATTTGAATGCAATAAATAAAAACTTAATATCACGCCTATAATCTCCAAAGAGGTAGGCACAGACACTCCTGTGCTACTACACAGTATACTCCTACCTTCCATCAGTTACGTTTACACCATATAATAGGTGGTGCGACTCCAGGCATACACAGGGTTCGCATCTAGACTCCAAGCTACTACTCGAAATTTTAAGTTAGAAAAAATTCCGAAATCAAACCCGGGACCTTTAAATCAGAATAAATAAAGGTAAAAAAAATTATATACCTTTGCTTATCTGCATTAAAATTACCAACATGAAGAAAAAGTAAGTAAAACTTTGCGAAAGCAGGTTTTTTTATCTGTAATAATCTGTAAAAATTTACTATAATGCATATTGATATTTTGCTCGTAATTCAATTGGGGTCCAACAAGATCCTTGTTCTTGATCCGCTCGTTCCTTATTCCTTTTTTTTGTTCGGCGAGTTTGGCTAAAGGCGTTTTTCTGCTTAATTTCTTTCCCAAATTTATATCTCCCCCTTTCACTGTGTGCTACGAACATAAATTCAATTTGAACATGTTCCATATGGTGCTGAATTGCTTACGAAATCGGTTATTTCTTTCATCTGTACTTTATAACGGGCTCATGATCTTCAAGATAACGTAATAATGCAACAATGGAACTTGCAACGTACCATTGATAGAAGAATCTAGATAGGATTGAGAACACTTATGGCTAAAATGAATATTGCATCCATTTTTTATTTATTTAGCTACATACTAGCGATTAATTGCCATCCCCCTGATGGAAAGCGAGTTTGAATATAAACATTTGTAGGTACTATGGAAAACTAAAAAGTGAAGTTCTCGTCCCCCTAATACAGCCTTGGATTTCCTACCAAAACGATTTTTTTACGATTATCACTGTATTGTTACTTTCCTATTATTAAGTATTTCATTTAAATTATAAACAAATATTTACATATAAATATATACATACATATTACAAATAACATATTAAAAAAAATATCAAAAAGATAGATGTCAAAGAAAACACTGACTAATGTCTAAAGAAGCAGTAAGACAATAAATTTTTTCTACAGTTTACATTCGTGACAAGTCAAATTGACTAATAAAAAAATTTATAATACAACTGTGTTCATTATTAATTTTACCTTGACGTTATAATCTATTCATAAAACGTTACTTCGTACGTAGCAAATGCAATTTCACGCCTGTAATCCCAGAATGGTAGGCAGAGGAGTGTGGTAGTTGCACTCGCACGTTTCACCAGTTATGTTTACGTCCCGCATTAGAATAGGGGGTAAGCCTGATGCCATGACATACACCGGGCACAAAATTAGACTCCGGACCGCTACTAGAAAATACTCGGTATAAGTTAGAAAGATTTTAACTCTGAATCAATCGAGCAGCAGTCGCGATTTGCAACCAGCGAGGCAGTCTGCAACGGCTCGACCACCGAGGTTTCTAGATAATAAAAAAAGTAAAACCACGCCTGCAATCCCCGAAGAGGTAGGCAGAGGAATGTAGAACATTTCCACGTTTCACCAGTTACGTTTACGTCCCACTATGGAATAAGTGGTGAGCCTATTGCCATGCATCGGGCACATATCCAGACTTCGAATCACTACTAGAAAATCTAAATTAGAAAATTTTGTAGTGTTCGACCCGGGAATCGATCCCGGGCCCTCCTGATCGGCAGTCGCACTTGCAACCAACACGACCAACGAGGCAGTCGATTATTATTTATTAATATAAACTAAAACATTATTATTTAACATAATTGATACTAAATTTTATTAAATTATTAATGTTAAATATTGATTGTTGGTTATTCAATATTTTAAAAATAAATAAATAAATTTAATAATAAATTCAATTTGAATTTATTGAGTTTAAGTTTATTCATTTTTTAAATATTGTTATCATTTTCTTACTTTAATATTCACTTTTCATTTTTATCAAAAAGCTTTCATTAAATTTGTTCATTTATTTTTATAAATATTTATTATTTTTATTTATTCAATTTAATAATAAATATTGAAAATTAATATTTTAATTTGATGTTTAATTTTAATTTAACGATGCCAAAGAGGTATAACTTCTCACGCGCGTACATAAGTACACGCACCCTTTTTTTTATATACATATAAGGTAAGGTCACTAGTAGTAGTAGTTGACCATGTACCTGTAGTTGACCGCTAATGCACATAAACCGTTATAATAAATATTCGCGGCAATTTTTAAAACTCATTCGTTAATAAGTAGTGCTGCCATCTGGTCAACTAAGCGCGAAAATTGCGCATCCATATCTGTCAAATATAGAAAATGGCTGCCAGTTGTTTGTTGAGTGACGGACCATAAAATCAATAAATTCGTTTTTTGTTACGATATTCGTAGAGATTGAAAAAGTTTGAAGCTAAATACTAGGAACTTTGTCACCTTGTTGACGGTAAGTGTTTTTCGTTTCTGGTTTATTTAAATGATAGGGTAATTAAAATTTGAAGATTTGTTGACAAAATTGAGATGTGGGGGTGGTCCACTACTGATTCCGTTTGACTGTGATTTTCTAGTAATTGACCATGGTGGTCAACTTTTGATTGATTTTGAGATCGATTTTCTTTAGTAGTTGACTAACTTTATGGTACGAATTTATGGCTATGGTCTTTTACTAAAACCAATTTTTCATCTTGTAGATGCCTGGGAAAAAGGGCGCATTCCTAAATTATACTGAAGCTGCAATGCTTGCAGCAGTGAACGATATTCATCTTCATAAAACACCAATACGAACAGCTGCAAAAAAGTTCGGTGTACCAAGAATAACGCTTACAAATAAAGTAACAGGGAAGTCACCGATGGAACGAAAAATGGGTCCGACATCCATCCTTACACCAGAAGAGGAGCATAAAATATGCGACTGGGTGCAAAACATGGCCAAAGCGGGTTTTCCTGTGACAACCGAACAGTTAATTGTGAGTGTAGAGAAATACTTAAAGGAAATAAAACGTCCATGTGTCTTATTCAAGCATGGAAGACCAGGTAGAACATGGGTAAAGGCATTTATTCGGAGAAATCCAACGATTTCCATGAGGACATCACAAAATTTGACAGCATCGAGAGCCAGGGTAACAGGTGCTCACCTATCAGAATGGTACAAACGTGTGTATAACGAGTTGGAAGATAGTGGCCATGCTGATATATTGAATGATGCATCGCGCATTTTTAATTGCGATGAGACAGCATTTTTTTGTGACCGTCAGAATAGCCTGTCACTACCCATGTTTTACATCGAAATACGATATGTACTAAAAGTTGCTACCTAATTGCTTCTAGTTGCTACTAATCATTAGATAATTACTACCTTTGATTTAAAGAAAATAAACTACTTTTTAAGGTGACGGGCCATTCTGACATGAGGATGGTCGGTCACCTATCCAGTTAAAAGAATCTGCCCAAATAAATCGAGTTTTTTTTAAACCAATAGTTGCTACTAAATTGCTACCTTCATATACATCGTATTGGACATTATAGCTCTTAAGGATAAAAAAATATTAAGGATTCACTATTTTGATGTCTAAACGCCTGTATAATTAAATGAGCAAATCCAAAATCAAATCCATTACTCGTATGTATAAGCAGGCGCCACTTGATAGAATTAATTTTAAACGTTATCTATTATACATATGCACTTTGTTTATAATATACTATTATAACGTACAAAGCAGCTTAAAACAAAGACAAAACATCGTTTATTTGGTAAATTGGTTAGGTGATGTTATTTTTTTTTATTTATAAAAAATATTTCAGATGAGGGTAGGTCTATTTTTACTCATACATGATACATCACAGTCTACTAGTATTTGGCGTTCGATAATAATCGTAATAGCATAAATATCAATTCCTAGTTTGTAAAGTGTAACGTGTAAAGTGTAACGTGTAAAGTGTAACTGTAATAAATAGATTATTGCAACAATGCCAGGAGGAAGGAAATTTGTTAATTCCTTGGAGGATCAGAAAAATGTGTTTTTATTGTATGGATGATTTTTTCCAAGTATCAATGAGCTTCCTTCATCGACTGATCCGGTGTATAATGAAATAAAAAATATGTTACCATGTGCTGTTTCCGAAAAAGCATTATATTTATCTGTGAAGAAGAATTTTAAATATTTTTAACGAAGCGGATGTTTATGATGCTGATGCTCCCGAAGAATCGAAACCACAAACTGAAGACTCGAGCTGTAAATCAATTAATTTTGAGTTTATGATAAGTAAAACCTGTGAAAGTTACTGAATATTCTGTCTGTCATAAAAACAAAATTTCGTTTACCAAAATACATGTGGGCTCATGTCCTACGTGAAGAAATTTGGAAAGCGATGAGAAAACCATGCTGTTGGATTTTTAAGCATTAATCTATTATGAATATATATTATGAATATAACGTCTGCAAGGGTAGTGGTTGATGATGCAATGCTAGAGCAAGTGGATGAAATTGTATATCTTGGATGTGCTTTTA
>DWFO01006048.1:0-10134 GCA_018246595.1 Mimoniades nurscia nurscia
TGGTGAAACGTGGGAATGTTCTACATTCCTCTGCCTACCTCTTCGGGGATTACAGGCGTGAAGTTACTTTTTATAATTGTTTTAAACGTAGTACATGTATTAAGAACTGAACGTTCAGGCTTAGGCGGAGTAAGCAAATCTGGCGCACGGCTATATTCCAGATAAATAAATAATAAATTCTATAAATTCTTAAAATTGATGACGATTGATAAATTGTTATAATTCTATCGATAGGTGGTTCAATTTGTTGTTGCTACTACCTATCCTATCCTCTGTCTACGTTTTGGGGATTAAAAACATGAAGGTTAAAGCTTATATCAACGTTAGCTCTTGTTATAAACATTTAACTTTCATATTTAACTTTAGTTCTTGTAGGTCCTTGTCACTTTAAGCGTTCACCGATCACAATGCAGTGAATTCTGGGAAATGAAAATGTTATTAGAAATGTTTAAAATTTTATTATATTATTAAAAATGTTATTAGAAATGTTTAAAACGATGGCTGGCTTACATGGGTATATCTGTCTATTAATCTGCCGTGTCTGATTTTGGAACGAGTTCTTGAAAGCTATGCCGGAACACATTGTGCATTATATTATATTTAATGTGTATTAAATAAACACAGAAAATGTACAAGCTTTGCCGTTTAATAACATTATATTTCTTGCGTAATAGATTTGTTTACCTATTTTCTGCACTTGGTGGTGTTTAGAAACTAATTGCAGTGGATGGTATTGAATGATCGATTTTTTCTGTTACAAAAGTTGCATCGGTTATTCAAATTACGTCCGTTTAAATAATTTATTTTATATTACTAATTTCATTAACACATGTCATTGATGTGGATAATTAATTTAACTAAAGGAAATTAGTACATTTAAATAATAACGGACAGTGGGTGCGTTTATCAAAAAGCTGAATTTCGAAAACAGTGCGACATTACATCCAGTTCTTATTGGTACGTAACATACGACGAAATTTGACGATACTTTTCCTTTTTGTGTCTTTCCATATAACCAGCTATGAAAAATCGTATCAAACTTACAACCATTAAAACATTTAATATAGGGTCTAGTTGAATGGCAAAATTTTTCTCTGTGGCAGTATTTATTCAACGTCGACACCTACATATTTCAAGTAACACATGGTGTCATATCAGCTTCTCTATAAACGCACCTAAGCACAGAACGCCAATTTTAAATAGATATAAATGTTTAATGAGTAAACGTCATTTCGAAAGTATTCTTCCGACAAATTGAAAGCTCACATAAAGCTCTCAAGCTTTACACACAGGCGTTATTCTTACAATTAATTGGTACACAAAATTAGTAAAAATATTTACAAAAGTTCTTTTTTAACTATAAAAGGAACACAGTAAGTACACACTAATAAATATTTACAAAGGAGGGTAGCGAATTGCGTGGTGACTGACGTACAAGGGTTTAACGTTTGGAGAGCGGGTTCAAATACAAACATCGTGTAATATATTTTCTCTCGTACATTGAATTATTTAAATGTTTTCGTAGTAAGATCTATGTTTTATATACATACATACATAACTTCACGCCAGGTCCCTTGCGGCGTAGGCAGAGAGCACAGAGTGCCAAATATCTCTATTTAAGAATAGAGATATTTGGCACTCTGTGTGTAGCACGACAGGTGTAAGCACCTGTCGTGCTTCGTCCACATTCATCACTCTCTTCATACATGCACGCCGGTTTATGTTTTATATAACATTTAAATTCGGATGTTTATAAAATAATCTAATAATTAATGCTGGATTAACATCGGTTTGTTTTAGAGTAAACTGCACAAAAATAATAACACGTTTTACTTAAATGACACAGCATAATAAATAATAACATTATATGAATTTTAAGAAGCGGAATTTTATTTAAACTAACAAATATTTTTTTTCCAAACGTGTGAAATATTTCATTCTGTATGTAATATTTACAATATTCCGATACCAGATTACCAACTACGTTAAGCAAATATTGAAACTCAATTTATGCGAATGCACACAATATATCCATATATGTACATATATGACAATTAATTACTTGAATCCATTCATTTAAACGTTTTTTGTTTTGCAGTATTTTTTTTAAACCAAATTGTTTTATATGTTGTAAGACAAAATTAAGTAACCTCCAAAATACATCAGCCATCACGTCACTAATTAAATCTTCTAGAACAATCTATATACAGCTCTCCTGCCAAGAATATAAAGTTACACGAACAGGAAAATCAGTTTGCTATGAGCGATGATGTCACGTCATTCTAAATTCAAAAGTCCGTATTTCCTAAACTCCATCATTACAAAACTCCAAACCTAACAAACGATAACACATACTAAACCTCGGAGGCGGTTATAATTATTACTCTAAAACTCGGCGCCGCTCTTGTCTTCCACGTGACGTCATTGTCATTGTATGCTCCTTGTGGCGTTACAATCTGACGTGACTACATCGACTCACTGAGCCGAGGTGGCTGTGAACAATAAATACACGCATTAACGCCTTCTTGCATTACAGTAGTTTCTATTTATCTACCCGCCGTCGCGTCGTCACGAAACTAACGAATCTCATTGCGTGAGAATTTCGAGCATAATGTCACATTAGCAAATATGTCAAGAGTAAAGATGTCATGCGTTAACTTCGCGCTATTTCGTCACCATTTTTTATTATTGATATAAATATGTATATGCAATTACAAAATATTCATTCGATTAAATGTGAAAAAAATCAGATCGAAGTCGATATGGCCGGTGTATGGCAATAGGCTCACCACCTATTCTATAATGGGACGTAAAAGTAACTGGTGGAACGTGGGAGTGTTCTTCATTCCTCTGCCTACCTCTTCGGGGATCACAGGCGTGATGTTACTTTTTTTTAAAATCAGATCGAAGTCGGTATTCCATTAGGTCATATGCCATGATATACGAGTCGATATGCCCTTCTATCAACTATAATACGATTTTTAAAAACGGTCATTCAGTTCTTTTTACCGGTGATCTCGAATTAACATTATTGTTCTATTCTATATACAGCTCTCTTGCACTCGATGCGAGGTGGTGACGACCTCGGGTCGCAGCCGGTGCGCCGTTAGCGACGAAGTCACGCCCGTCGCCGAGCTCGGACTGCATGCGTTCACGCCCTTATTCGCTCGCCCTAAGCTATGGTACGACTGGAAAGAAAGGTGGGTGTTAGTCTTGTATGCAGATTACTCATAACCAATTCCATTAGGAATGTGTTCTTTAAATGTTGTCATTTTTACAATCACACACAGTACGAATTATCGGACTCATAGCACAAGCGTCATTAGTGCTCGGTGAGAATTGAGCCCACAACCCCTGATTCAGAAATCAGGTCCGCTAGCCAATGGAATTGGTTCATTGGACCAAGTCACGCCAGTCGATCATAAAATAATTGATTGCAGGCATGCGTTATAAAATAATTGATGTTAGGTTTTTTTAAATCACGCAAACTAATACAAAGTAAGTTTTGCTTGACAAGCTTTTATAAGAAGATCGTTACTGTTGAAAGTATATTTACTATGTCACTGATGTATACATTGTGACCAGAAACCGCAGACAGTCAATAAAACATAACACAAACCAAGTCCCACTAGATAAAGTTTTGATATACTTTTTTTATTTCTATTTTATTACATTTATACATGTGATGTTATTATGCTACTATTTTTATCTACATTTTTTATTGCTATTCCCCTAGTTTCCAGCAGACGAATAAGTGTTACTTTGTTTCTCATTTTAGATGCCAGATCCAACTGATGCTAAAGTTGCCAGAGCACAGGAATGCACTTTAAGATGGACGGTCGGACGATCCGGAGATATTCATTATTCCCATACAAAGTAAGATGAGAAAATTTCAGTTCAAAGGTATTTCAGTACAGCTCGATCTAATTGCGATATCCATTTGTACCGTTTCTTAACATAAATATAACGTACATAGGTAATGAAGTCTTAGCATTTTATTAAATTCCGTGTTAAATGAATTAAATTTATAAGCTGGCTAAATGGTATCACTGGAAATTAAAGCTCCTATAGCCTATTCACAATTATAGGTTTAAGCTTTTTATCCTTTTGCATCATTTTAATGTTAGTAGACGAGGATATCGAATTACACTTTAGTACAATTATCAGCACAGTCACAGTACATTTCTTCAACGAATAATTAAATAAGAAAATGTCTGTAAGCTATCAACCATCAATGAATTATTACGCTGTGATATGCTCTTTATTGTATTACTGGGCAACATATCGAATAATTTAAATTACTAATAAGATTTACTCTGACATACAATGATAAAAACAGCAATTAATTTTATACAATATGTATATAAAAATTTACGATGTATAGTCATTAGATTACTCATATACTTTCAACAACTTTCCAATCAAAAACTTTATTTACGAATAGCAATTTGTGCCGTTAGATATTTAATAGTAGACTGCAAGAAATTACACTGTGACGTTTTAAAAGATCAAGGCATCCAATAAAGTAGCAAAGAATCCAAATCAAAAGAAACTTATACAAGAATTCCTAGAAACCAGCCCGTAAAGTTTCAAAGCGGAAAGAAATTACGGCTGTGCGGTCGCTACTTATATTAGTTTCAGCCAAAACCGATCTGAATTAAGTCGTTCCGCACTCAGCACTCCGCAGTTCGGATTTATAGCGTGCTCGCTGCACTGTTGCTAATATTTATAACCGCTCTTTAGTTAACTAGGTTACAAATAACAGAAAGGCGGGAGCCTCTGGCGATGTTCGTTTAAGCCGTGTCTATTTTTCTGTTTCACCTTCTCATGACTCGTTTGCTGTGGTTTTTTAGCACCTCACGTGTTACAGGGAATGGCGCATGAAATTCGCATGAATTGGTACAAGACTGTTCGAATAGAATAGGAGTGTGCGCTGACGTGGGCGGTCTACGGTGACTTAGTCATTTGCTTTATTTACGCCCACGTTTGTCTTTATTACTTTGAACGGTTGAACAACGGATTCTCAATAATTATGACAATCCAAATGTTTTCACCTTTTTAATTTTAGGACTTTTGGATCAGTTTTGTGTTGAACAATCTCTTCGGAGATCACTAGCATGATGAAACGTTATTTACTAATTTAATAAATTTCCGAATTACATATTTTTTCCTGTATATACTCACACTAGTTAGAGGTATCTTATAGTCCTTCTTTCTGAACTCGTAGTAGCCGCCGCCATCGGGCTCGGAGTGAGCGTCTTCGTTCGGTCTACTCATCTTGCTGCCGGCCAGCGGTCGTTGCAAGCTCATGTACCCGTTGGATACCGGCCGTCGTTCTATATAAAAAAATGTTTTATGTCAACATACTACTGGAAACAATTTTATGGGTGACAGGTACGTCGGCCCAAGGATCCGATGCTGGAACAGAACTGTTGTGAATTCATATTTTTAGTATGAAAATAGTTTTTTGTTGGGGAAGGAAACTTGTCATTGTACTCGATACGTCCGTCGGTATCATTTGAGCTTCGACTCGGGTGCTCACTAACTCGTGTAACCGTGTAAAGGTATCTTTATTGAGCTTACAATTTTGGGACGTTAATAAATTAAAAAAAAATACGTTTATCGACATAAATTAAAACAAACTAATTCAATCAACTATACTGCTCCAATGAGCAAGAAAGTAATAATATCACTGTATAATGATAGAAGCGACATACCGTATAAACTGGGTATGATGTCGGGGTCCGCGTCGTCGGCGGGGTCGGGGGACCGCAATAGTGGGCCTCTGGCCTCGCTGGGACTCGCCCGCGGTGCTTCCTGCTTCACCGGGGTAGGGCAGTGGCCACTGCGCTCCGCGTACATAGACTCGCTGTATATGGGTACAAAGTGTACTTGAGCGAAAGGGTTGCGAAAAAAAAAAAATAAAAAAAAAATGTAAAATTACGATCAGAATCTTACACAGTGTTTATTTTAGAACGTCGGATCTACGACGTTTACAGCTGGGGAGTGGACTCAATGTTTACTGATTAGTATTAAAGAAGACTAGTATTATAGCCCCTTTGTATGTATTAGAACAGTCTGTAGCTTAGGTACCTAATAGTGTGATTATAGGCTTAACTTACAAATTCCTAGTAGTGGCTCAGAGTCTGGCTTTGTTAGTGTTTGGCAACAGGCTCATATTTTATAACGGGACGTAAACGTATCTGGCGGAACATGGGAGTATTTTATACTCCTCTGCTTACCTCTTCGGGGATTACATGCGTGATGCGTTATTTCAATTTCAATAATTCAGAACACCCGTGCATAACAGTAAAACAAATAATAAAATTGTACAATTATTCAGACCTCATTTTGAATAAAATACTTTCCTTATCTTTTCTCTAGAAATGAATAATTCAAAGGCATGAGTAATTGAAACGCACCAATCACTTTTGTATACCTGTTTAGGACATCTTTGGTTGGTTTATATAGTAAATACGATTAGTCCTCTGTAATTACATGGCCTAATGGTCGCCCCATAAAACATTAGAACGCCCTACAACACGCCCCATCGATCAGAGAACTGAGGCTGCATATGAACACCATACAGACCTTACACCTCACTTAGCCGTTATTATGGTAAACTTAATTCATTCTTAAATATTTGTACAAATAACGGGGTAACATATGAAATGAGTGCGATATGTTTACTTTAAATTTCCATTAAAACATATACATATATGCTGTCGTAAAGAAAACTTTTGTCAGTTCAATATTGACCATGAACCACGTAGATGTCTCTATCGTAATTTTGCAGTTTATTATCAAAAAATTGTTGATGAAGAATCTTTATACCTTAGGGGCGCGTGCTTCGCAGGCAAATGGCGATGTCTGTTCGCGTGGCGTCGGTACAGTACGGCCAGCACACCGCAGACAGCAGTGGCCAGTAGCGCGGACATGGCCGCTATTGATGCCAATACCGGAGACATTCCAAGTGTGTTGCTCTCGCCTGGACAAAAGAGAATTCACATTCATAAACATTCACTCTCATTTAACACACTATTATTGTATAGTGCATGTAAAATTTTCTTGTAATTATATCATCTCAGATAATTGTATTTCGTTTTTAAAGGGAAACTAAAGCAACGGTATCGACAATAATTGCAATAGTTGAATGTATGATTATAGTGTAAAACATATTTTTATCTGTGATACAGCGATCGGAATATTAAAGGCAAGTCAAAGCGGGCTGTACTGGTTATTCATACTCATGAAATGAACTGCCTCGTTGGACTACCGAACGGAAAGTCCTAGGTTCGATTCCAGAGTCGGCCACTACTAAATTTTCTTATGTAGATTTTCTACATAGTAGTAACTCGGAGTCTGGATATGTGCCCGGTGCATGGCAATAGGCGCACCACCTATTCCATAGTGGGACGTAAAAGTAACTGGTGGGAGTGTTCTACATATATTCCTCAGCCTTCCCCTTCGGGGATTACAAGCGTGATGTTACTTTTTACTTACTTTACGAAATGGACTATAAAAGTTTGGTACACAGACTGAATCATAGATACAAACCTTCACCAAAGAGAACTGACTCAATTAGAATTTCTATATCACCGCCAATCATAAAAGGGAGTCTTATATGATGTAATAATTTCATCAGTTTTTTATACGTTCTTTTCTAACACTAAATGACACTATAAAATTCTAAGCATCCTTTGGTACGGTAATTGATTCAGTCCATTTCTTTTTATATCCATAATATTACGTAACATTTACGTATAAATATATTCCTTACACGCGTCTATCGCTACCGCTCGTTATAGGTGTTTCTCAACACAAGGAACGTTATGGAAATCGCTAGTATAAAAGTTCGTAGCAATAATGAACTGAATAATCGCTAAAGATAAAAGCGGTCGTATCATAAATTTTTGTTGTTTCATACTAGAATTTTTTGATCGCTAAATGTTTTCGTCAATATTTGTGATAAAAGTTGTTTCTAAAGAATAATATATAATAATAAATAACGTATTAATAGTCAAAATAATAATAAAAGAAAAAATAAACATATTGCAGCAACTAACGTGTGATCATAATAATTTAAGATCCATCCCATCCCTAATGATATATGGATTGTCTTATAACTATCGACGTAATAAATTCATGTACATAGCTGAGAAGGCAGAGGATTTACAGAAATCAATCAAAAGAAATAATTTCCCTATATAAATTTCTTTTGAGAAAAATAAAAGTACCACGATCCCATAATCATTTTCCAACCTAATCACCGTTAAAATAGCGTGTTTGCTATCGCCCTTAATATGGAAACAGCACTTTGGAACAACGCGAAACGGAACACGCCAAGTAAATTAGTTAGTTTTGTTGCAGAATGCATTTTTCATTAGATTGTATTAACGAATGTATTACAGCAATAGAATGAATGAATTTATATCTATGTAACTAAATATAAATCGATATTTCGAACTATCAATCTTGTTACATATCTCTTTGAATAACTAGAATTTGATATAATTCAGTTCAATTAACTAATCCCTAATTCGTAGGTATAAAAAGGTAGGTATAATTCGTAGGTATAAAAAGGTCGTGTCACAGTGTTAGTGGTCAAATTCCTTCAAAACGGCTTGATCGATGTTTATACCTTTAAATAATAAGGGCGGCTGTGTCCAGAAAAAAGAAATTGACGATTTTTTTTTTAAATTTTGCATCAAAAATAGGTACGGACACACATTTCCCTTCCGACCCCCATCTTCCATTTTTGTGTAGCGACTTTAGTATTTCTGTATTAACAATATTCGAATAATTTAACCGTTGTTCGTTTTTCAAACATTCAAACACATAAAAGATTCTTTATTTTTTATTTAATAAACTTATGTATATGGCAGAACAACGTTTGCCGTGTTAGCTATTCTTAGAAAAATATTATATTTGTGCTTACGAATCACCTATATTACGGTATAGTTTCGAGGAAAGCGCGGTAACTGCCACGGCCACATGACTTCCGTAAATCTGAATTAAGTCATTTCCTACGAGGTACTTGACATAATTATAGGTAATGAAAGTAGTAATAATCTCAATCGCATTAGAATTGCAAATTGTTAGGTTGAATCGAAGTATCGTTGTGCAATTGGTGTTCCAAGTACTGCCACGGTAATCTGTAATGCTACGCTCTTATAAAGTAATCATGCAATTACGACCAGCGTGGCGTTTCGACAAGACGATTTGATACGATCAATGGAATGTCAGAAGTATGTCAAATTCAAATAGGTGCTTCTATTATTTAACATCACGCTACAGTAATCATGGGGTGGGTAGACACAGAGCACTGAATGTCAAATATCTCTCTCCTTGTAGATCTGTGATAATTCTTCTACATTCATCACTCTCTTCATGCATTAACCCCAGTTTCAAAGACTTCTGCCTCTCCATTTACCAAATTACATAGCCACTCGGCCAAGCACTTCCGTTTCCTTGAAAATGTTTTTATTTTATATACCTAATACATGATACCTAATACCTTATTATATACCTAATACATGAATTTATAAATAGGCGCAAATTAAACATCTATGGAGTGTACACTTAACATTGATCCATTGAATCGTTAACATCGAATTCGTTTAGCAAACTGTTTTAAACCAAGTATGTTGCTATTCGATCGATTTTTGTATATTTTGCGCGACTGATTTAATTTCGGAGCGGAAGCGTGCAATTTATTCGCTGTAGACCGAACAAGAGAAATTGGAATGGAAATGAAGCCAGCGTGTTCTGCAGTTGAAATGAATAGGTTTAACAATTAATCTTTCTTTTTAATTGCGTCCGATTTCAGTACATGCGTGCGGTATTCGTTTATGTAACAGTAAAAAAAGCATATATTCCTATATGTATATAGTACCTATATATCATACAGATGCACGAAATAACTCATTTAGTCTACGTAGTCCATTTAAGTCTTTTGACTGCTTCTTTGGTCGTGTTGGTTGCAAGCGTGAGTGCCGATCGGGAGGTCCTAGGTTCAATTCCCGGGTCGGGCACTACTAAATTTTTCTAATCTAGATTTTCTGGTAGTTGCTCGGAGTTTGCATATGTGTCCGGTGTATGGCAGTAGGCTCACCGCCTATTCCACAGTGGGAC